>JAVTVY010037438.1:0-15789 GCA_036873755.1 Hanleya hanleyi
GGAGCCTCAACGCTGATACATCATGTTGTGTACATATCTAGATCTTAGATTTTCTCAATATTTCATTGAGATTCTTTCCCCGCCTGTAGCATATCTGTGGCTTTGTGGAAAATATTTTACTGCACCTTTCGTTTTGGTCTATGATATTCCAATGTTTATTTAGAATACCTTTAAGACACAGGTTCGGGTGAAATGTAGTAATAAACCTTAATGGTCCAGTCATTTCCTGAGTGGGATTTAATTTCCTTTGTTTTTCAAGAAGTAATTTGCGGTTTGCAAAGTTTACTTCATTAAAACAAGAGTTTATTTCGGTTACCGAATAACCCCGTTTAATGAGTTTATCTCTGAATAGTTCTGATTTCTCGGTGAAATCTGCAATATTATTGCAGTTTCGTATATATCTGTTCAACTCTCCCGTAATGAAAGATTTGAAACATGAGGTCGGGTGTGCCGACGTTCTGTGTAAGTACTGAAATGTTTCAGTTGCTTTTGTATAGCATTTAATGTCTAATATAGATTCATTTCGGAACCTCGTCCCTTTGAAAACAGTCAGGTCTAAGTAATTAGCCTCGTTTTCTGAAATAGTATGTGTGAATTTCAGCAAGGGATGAGCTTTGTTAGCCATCTCGAAGAAAAATTCTGCCTGTGTGATAGTTCCTGAGAATATCCAGAAGCCGTCATCCCGGAATCGTTTGTGCAGTAGAATCATATCTTTGTATGGGTATACTGACAGAAGTTGATTGATGTGTTTGAAAATGGCAATATCACAAAGCTCAGGAGAAGGTACTGCTCCTTGAGGTGCGCCTACAATCTGCCTGTAGTACTTGTCGTTGAATCTGAATTCATTCTTTGTGAGAACGAGATTTGCTATATCAAGCAGGAGGTTCAAAGGGGGTCTTGGTATTTCATATACCAGGTCCGCATACATAGTTAAATCTGTTTTCAGAGCGTGTAGTATTTCATCAAAACCGAGATTCGTATAAAGTGACGTAATATCATACGTTATTAGTAACGAGTCTCCTGGGGTAATGCATTTTTCAATTACATTAATAAATTCGGTGGTATCCGAGATGTATGTATCCTGTTTCCTTACAATTGGTAATAGGAAATAATCAAGATATCTCCCCAATTTTTCTGTTGGGGCACCGCATTGTGCGATAATTGTCCGACCTGGTATTTTCAGGTCATGAGGAAGGTCGGGCGTAACTGGATCCAGGTGTTTTATAACTGATTCCACCTTATGTATCTTAGGCAGAAAATATAGCGTTGGCATTACTGTAGTAATTTCTGATAGGTAATTCAGAGTTTGTTTACTCAGAGCATTGCATTCATTTAGTTGGTAAATTATTTGTTTTACCAATTGTATTGTGTGATCGGTATTTACCGTCATAATTTCCGTGTAGTGTACACCATCATATAGTTGACGGTTGGCTTCGTTTATATAATCCTGTTTATTTAGGATAACCGTTGTATCGTTTTTATCGGCCTTTGTGATCACATAGGCCAGACCCGCTGACTTCAGTTTATGAAGTGAGGCGATTTCCCCAGTCGTTAGATTATTCATCCCATAAAGACTTTTGTTCTTGGTAGTAAGAAACATTTTAGTCGCAAACAGGTAATCCTCTGTGCTATTATCCGCTAGTGGCGGAATAAATGTAGAGCGTGGTCTGAAAGGAACAGATTTTCTGTTATATTCAGAATGTTCATCTTCAAAATATACGTTGAGACGGGCTCTATGTTCCATAGATTTAAAGTCTGACATCATATCATCTATTCCCAATTTAGGGGATGGGACGTATTTTAGTCCCTTTGATAATAGAAGAATGTCGTCAGACGACAGTTCAAGGGTTGATAGGTTTCGGATATACTGTTTAGCGGTGACAAGTTCTTTACTTTGTCTTATTTCACGGGCTCTAGCCCTGTGTCTTAGATGAGTCGATTTACGACTGGCGTTTTTCGCCTTTGCAGAGAATCTTCTGCCTGGCATTATTTAATAATACCAGAGAAACTACAGTTTATGTAGTATCTCAACAATATACGGTAGTGTATATTGTCGTTCAGTCGGTCTGGATGATCTGTTGAGGCGGGGGCAGCTCTGGGTAAATATGACCAGGAAAGCTCCGAAAACTCCAGTGCATGTAGTATCTCTCGCAATATACGGTAGTGTATACTGTCTTGTAGACAATCAGGATCTGTTGAAAGCGGGGGGACATCTGGGTTAAGTATTAACAGATGCCTATCTTTGATAGGTCAATATTTTGAGGCCGGTCTCAGCAGTTGGTTAAATATAGCGTTATCCGATTGGATAAGAAGCTGTCTAGCCATTGGTTGGAATTGGTGTGGATGGCTATCTCCTTTGTTCGCTTCAATCCCACCAAGCTCGAGTCCCTAATACCAGTAGTTTAGTACAGGACGGCGTGATTTAACCGTATCGCTTTCTATGTCCCGACTCTATGGCACACTGTGAGAGTATGATAAAGTTTCCAGGTATAACAATAAGGACGGAAGAATGATTTTCTTTATTTTATATAAAACGTGCGGTTTTCAGTACTGGTACATTTTAGAAAACCTATTATATCAGCAGACCCTTCGGGTTGTGATATATACGAGAATACGGAAATATTTCCTTGGTGCAATGGACCAAGCGTATACTATTTCACTCATAGCAATGAACTGTGTTAGTAAAGTATAAACACAAGATAACCAAATAGATTGAATAACTGTTTATTTTTTAACAGTATAGTGCATATAATTTATATACACAAAGTATGATAACTTTTTTACTCCAGGCATTTGTATGTAGTTAAACCAGGCAAGGTTTCATATTTACAGTGTCAATGTTGGCAATGTCAGTATATATATTTTTTAAACTTGACAGAGCAGAGTCCAGTTTGGTGAATACACGAGAGATGAGCGAATTTGCTCAAATTTCACTGGTAATGTTCAGTATCTCCAGGTTTTACCTCTCTTTGAGGGGTTTTCGTCTCTTCGCTCACGGTAATTTAGTGGCCGCTTGCCCTTGGAGCTCTCGTATGGGCGGTCTTCCGGTTTCGGGACCTTGCGTTCATTCGCCATGAAATCATGTAAGTCTTTTTCCAGACCCTCACTGTATGTTCTAACTTCCTGTAGGAACCATTTTCTGGCCTGTCCCGCATCCTTGTTGGTTGTTGGTAATGCCGCCAGGGTTTCTTCATAGGTCCTGGTCAGTTCACCTGTGTCCTCGTTCACATACTCCTCGCAATCACGGTGTATATATTCCCGGAATTGTCTGAAAGCTCTTTCCTTGGATGCCTTGAATTTCGGCTCCAAAATCGACTTAGTATGTTCACATTTGCCAATATTTGGTGTGAAAGTCAATCTTGTGAACGTCGGTCCTTCAGGCTTGTCGGCTACCTTCAGTAGGGAGCCCATCAAGGTTCGTACCGGCTGTCGACGGTCCCCGATAACTTTAATATCTTTCAATGCCTTAGTGCACATCTGCATATATTCTCCGTCTGTGTTTGGTATATGTTGCGGCATTCTGCCGTGGCCTTCGAGCGTCAGGCTTCTGCGTCAAAATTTATGAAGGATGCGAAGCTACCATTACACGGTATCTATGCTGGTTGTGTACAAAAATGTACACACTTATGGATCTATTATCCGAGTTATCAAACTCTACATTGCGTATCTGATATAACTTCAGATATAATACCTGACTGCTATATGTATTTACAAAATGCATGTCTAGGTTTTCACCTGACTACTGTATATACCGAATAAATCCGTTATTACGACTTATATATCACACCCTGATGGAGTTGTTGATATTCCTGGTTTTTGATATTTAAAATATTGAAAAGTATATATATCAGGATTTTCACAGTCACCGATACGTTTTGTTATACCCAGAAAATATATCATTTTCTTCTCAGACATTACGCTAAAGGGACCTAAAAAAGAGGGGGCGTATAGTATACGGTCATACCGTACACAAAACAGCTGCAAGTTCAGCACTGGGAGCTTGAGAGGATTCAAGCAAACAAAGGACTGACATGACCACCAATTCCAGCCAATAGGCTGTCGGCACTGCGCCCAATCAGATTTCCCGATATACGGCCAATAGACACAGGCGCTGTTAAACTATATCGAAATGATATTTGGGCATAATGCCCAGCAGATGATTTTCTGCTAAGGCGAAAGCCGACTGTCGTAAAATCGACAAATTTGACACATAAAGGGCGATAGCCCGTCAAATTAATAACAAAGCTACAAGAATTGACTGAAATATATGAAATATATTCAGTATTTACACAGATTGTCAGCACACCAGACAGTATGTTTTGAAACCCACGATTACGGGTTAACTGAAAATAAGTTCAGAAACAGACATACTGAGGGATACCCGCATAGCGGAAGGATGCTCCGAATACAATGAAGTAAACTCTGCTAGTCACAAGTTACTTCTTGGAGAATGATGGCTAATAATTCCTATATGTGAATTGACTGGACTTTTGTGGTGTATATAAACATATGCCATCAGTAAAATACTGAGAAGATCTGATCATGTTGATGACAGGTTATGATCTGCGTTGAGACTCCCTGACGAGGGTTAATCGCTAATTCGTAAAATATGAATTAAAAAAACAACCCGAAACTCTGTTTCTGTAAATATATTTCTACAGAATTTACCCGCAGTTTGATAACTAAGGGCAGAAGTCGGAGTCTGAGCTACAACCATTATTGTACAGGTGTGGCTTACTAGGATTGTATATATTATTATTAGACCTCTTCGGTCTCCGAAAGAGTGTACAATCGTACACGGAGCGAGATGATATACATTACCGTATATCTGAGATATCGAAATGATATCTGGGCATAATGCCCAGCAGATGATTTTCTGCTAAGGCGAAAGCCGACTGTCGTAAAATAGACAAATTTGACACATACAGGGCGATAGCCCGTCAAATTAATAACAAAGCTACAAGAAGTGACTGAAATATATGAAATATATTCAGTATTTACACAGATTGTCAGCACACCAGACAGCATGTTTTGAAACCCACGATTACGGGTTAACTGAAAATAAGTTCAGAAACAGACATACTGAGGGATACCCGCATAGCGGAAGGATTCTCCGAATACAATGAAGTAAACTCTGCTAGTCACAAGTTACTTCTTGGAGAATGATGGCTAATAATTCCTATATGTGAATTCACTGGACTTTTGTGGTGTATATAAACATATGCCATCAGTAAAATACTGAGAAGATCTGATCATGTTGATGACAGGTTATGATCTGCGTTGAGACTCCCTGGCGAGGGTTAATCGCTAATTCGTAAAATATGAATTAAAAAAACAACCCGAAACTCTGTTTCTGTAAATATATTTCTACAGAATTTACCCGCAGTTTGATAACTAAGGGCAGAAGTCGGAGTCTGAGCTACAACCATTATTGTACAGGTGTGGCTTACTAGGATTGTATATATTATTATAATATTTTAATATTGAATTTTGAGATCACGCTTATAAGTATTTACGGTTCAAATAACGATTTTAATGATTTTATAATAATACAAAAATTGATGAGATCGGAAACCCATCTGTCATCAGACGTGGGGATTTGCATGTAAAATTCAGCTGATTCTATATGGCTATTACATGATAACTGTTCCTTGGTATTTGTATCCAACACCGCTCAAGCCGTCAATTTTTTGGTTCTTTTGATGTTTTATTTGCACTCAGTATATTGGACTTAGATACACAAATGATAAACTCCGGAATAAGGAAGACAACACATTTGTCGATAGTTGGATGATAAAACACGAAAACACTCGGAGATATACGTGGCGGAAAAAAACATTGGCAGCAAATTAGATTAGACTTCATTTTAACAAACTAGGACCTATTCAATATAACATCCAAAACGGCAACATGAAAAGTGTGGTGGAAGACGATGCCAACGTACTGACAAGAAGTCACGTGAACACACAGACAAATATACAGATTGCATATTTCTAAAAGATTGAGTAAAAGCGACCCATGTGATGATTTGTATCCCAGGCACGCTTTTATTGTAGCTGTTCAAGTGGAATCAATGAAAGACATGATCTTACTGCCCTTAGAACCGGCTTGAATCTTTGGAGATAAAACAGCCCATTCAGCTATAACATTAAGTTGTCAACTTACAAACGCTAAATGAAAGAGAACGCGGTTTCTGGAAACTGAACTGCTCAATGCTCAGTGATGAAGAGTACTTGGACTTAGTAAATCAGTTGATAGACAAAACAATAGATGAATATGTCCCACTACCAATACAGATTTTCAGAAAATATATCATCTACCGATGCACAGCTATGCATAGATTATTAGCTGTTTATAGAGACAGAATACAATACGGGATACAATTAAATATTCGACGATTGAGAAAAAGAACGAAACGAAAATGAAAGTGATTTGGAGGTGAATATAGCACGTTTAGATGTGAAAATACGTAATGATTTCAAGAAAGACACCAAAATAAACGAATTAGCAGAGGCAAAAAAGAGCTTAGATAAGAAATATAAAGATACATGGAATAATAACGGGAACAATGGCACAGTGGATAAACGAAGGTGAGAAACCAACAAACTATTTTGTTGGAATAGAAAACCGCAATTACATAAATAAACTTATTACAAAATTAATTTCATCGACAATATATACAATACAAAAGATATATGACATGAGTAAAGAAACTATTACCGTCAGCTCTACTCAGCTCTGAATGCAAAGAAAAAGAGACGATAGATGATTATTTAACAAACGCGAAATTTGAATATCTTTCGGACAGGGAAGTAGAAAAGTAAATTACGTATGAAGAACTCTTGATAAAATTATGAATTCAAAAAATGATAAAAAGCCCAGGCCTCGATGGTTACCAGGTAGAATTGTATCAAAGTCTTGTCGAAGAAAATGGGTAGGTGGATTTGTACTGGGTCAGCTAACGAGAGTTTCGGTGAGAGAAAAGAAACACAGAAGCAAGGGGCCATTACAAGCCTACCAATACCAATTGTTTTAGAGTACTGAAGAACAGTTCCTCTTATTAAGGGGGATCCAAAAGGTCTAGATTCACCTTTAGAAGAAAGTACGCACAATTCTGAATAAGCATAAGTGAACCGCATGTAAATAATCTAAACGGTAGCAGAGATGTTGGAGTTTAAAATATAACTCTGATATTCAGGAAATTTATGCAAATGCGATTTTGCGATGTCCAATACCAAGTGAAGTCGTGATAATGAGCTAAATTTATGCCGGTATATTCACAGATTTAAAAGTCTGATCTCTTTGATGATGATTATAGTGAGGTGGCTTAGGGTCATATTTTGGGAAGATCGTGACACGCTGGACCAAAGCACCAAACTTGGCACACCCATCGTTTGAGGCATATGAAACAGTATCAGAAGGGGTGCCCATTGCTCTGGGCTCTGTGATGCCCCCTGGCCCCCAAAAGGGCATCTGAGGGGCAATATTGCTATTTAAAGAATAGTTAGCCTCGAAACCGCTTCGTTATTTTCATTATCCTTCAGGCTGGGAAGCTGAAACTTGCAACACTGTATCACTGGTTCAAGCGCTACCAAAAAATGTCACAAAATCCAAGATGGCGGCCACGATGACATCACAGTGACATCATATTCCCAAAATAAGCCATTTTGCGGACGATTTTTGGGACCGATTTTTTCCATTTTTTATTTGTGGAATTTTCTTCGCTGAAACTGCATGGTAAATTTGTAAATAATTAATTGTTATCTTATTTGAGATAAAATACTTTTGAGCACTTTTACGAAGAACAACACATTAATTTTGAAGGAATATGACGAAAACAGAACTTCCTGGTACACCCTAATCATATCCATTATGAATTTATTCATGAAGCTGTGCTCCGAGTTTTATGCAACAGGCTCAAAATAACATCAGTATCATAAGCTATAAAGTTACAGCTCTCTTCATTTTGGAGTATCAGGAAAAAGTTCTTTGAGAAGGGAGAGCCGGGTGACTGAAACCATCTATACCAATTAGGTTTACATAATCGCCTGTGTAAAAGGAAACAATCGCTCCTTATTCATGTAAAACTTGACAATTCAGCTTTTCATCTCGTAAAATGGAAAAAAAGATGGAAATGCCAAACTGGACAGTTTTTTTGGGGGTATTTTTGCATTTACCAGGTTCACCCCATGTTGAGGCGTTTACTTCATCAGGCGTCCTCGATGCTCATCCATTAACATCCGATGAGTTATTTGTTTGAGTTGATCTGTCATCACAGCTCACGAGCTAGCGTATCTAATTCTGCTTAAGCCGTTGCTACGGGCCGTAGGGATACTTCATAGTATCAGAAGTGGATGAAAACTAGAAGTATGTAAGGATCACTTAGACTATGTAGACTGCAATGGCACCACCAGCCTGCCTATAACGCTTCATGTGACGTAGGATGTGAAATCTGCGCAATACAGAATCCATTTTTTTCCACTGTGCGCCGATCGGCTTGCAGTCGTTATTAGTCGGCAATTGTCGGCAGCTGTATTACCTAAATTTTGACTGAGGAATCATGGGAATTATCAACAATTTTTTTTCGTTAGATCCAAACTTCTGCCCAACGAAGGTCTACCTGTACTTTCGACTCCTGTTGTCTTTTTAACACATTAGTTCGATATCGTAAATGGGCAATAAATCTTTTATTGAATTACAATCGAGTATGGCCGTAGTTCATTTATTCTGGGGACCCAGGTCTACGGTACCTTATATACTCTGGGAGATAACGCGGGAAGTTCATTTATTTGCTTTACTTCTAACCTGGGACCCCCAAACGGGTGGACAGGATATTATCATATGTCTTTTTTCATTTATTGTGCATCTAACATCCCAAAATCCATAATCTATCATGTCCGTCCGAACTACCGACATTTGGTGATACGAATGGCTTTGTTTTCTCAATATTTCAACAACAAGTTTGAATCAGGTCGAATTCAAAGGAATGTTTTCACCCACTCGTCATAAGCCTCAATTTTCCGCGGAAAGCGTGGGAGGTCATTATATGACGTAACCAATACTGGCGACCAATGAACATTCAATTTTCTTACAACCGAAGTTCAAAATACTACAGAAATATCGCGTGATACGCAGGCGTGCCTTATAAGGACTATCAGGAATTTTACTAAAGGCAAATGATTGGCTACCAGATTTGGAAGCACAAGCTCCATTATATGTAACGGCTTGACCCAGAAAGAAAACCAAAGAAGAAAGCTGTTGCGCTCGTGGCGATAAGTTCATTCAGTTCGGCTTCCCCAATTCTGTTCTCTTGTTTCATTAAATAAATGTATCAACTTGGGTTACATTTCGTTGAATAAATATTACTTATGACGGGAGGTTCGCATCAGGAGTGTAAGAAGAACGAATATTCATAGAATGGCGCATCTGACAATTTAGCGGAGTGCTTTATTTGCATATGAATAGACTTTCTGGATAAATCTGAAGGGATATATTAATTAATTATTATTGTTACCAGTGTTCGTAACTAACAGTCAACAGATATTTTGTTTGCATGGAAGTACAAATAAATCAACCCAACATCGCCACGAAGAGTTAACATAGGCGAGCCGCGATTTTTGATAATTTTCAGTGATATACAGTGTAACGGTCTCTCATAAAACTCCCATGATTCATTGCGTCACCTTTGGCGGTTTGACTCGGGACGCTGTAGTTGCATTCGCGGCTGTAGGAGTCGTTTCCTGACCTTCCAAAATCGTCTCCCCTGGCAGTTCGCCAGTTCCCGCTAGGAGGCAATGTTTTCAACTGGATGCGCTAAAACGGGTAACATGCCGTCGATGACACTGAATACATCATTGCATACTTCTAGTTTTCATCCACTTCTGATAGTATCCATATTAACAGCTGCAATAAAAGCGCAGCTGAGATACTAAGGCTACGACCGAGAATCCACCGTATTCTCGGGTCTGCAGGTGAGGTGCGGAGGGAAGCTTTCCTATTAAGTCATGTGGTTGCTTTTTAGTCGCCAGACGTCAATTTTACCCACCTCTTGCATATCGCTCCAATTTCAATCTTTCTACTTTTAAATTCGAGAGAAGAATAGCTGAATTAACAAGTGTTATACGGGCCGGAGACTTTTAACTTCTACACGTCTCTGTTTGTATATTTGTGAACGCAGTATATAGCCAAATTTTTTGGATGGAATGGTACGAACCTTCATCTGAAGAGTATTGGAGTCAGTGAAGGTGAAACTGAAAAGAACAATCTCAAAAATGGCATCTTACGCCTGTTGAAGGCCGGGATTTTTTATTGGAAGGTCATTAAATTACGTCAGGATAGCTAACAGAGCTGTATGGTCAGAAAAGGGACTCTAAAACCAAGAAGAAATAAAAAGGACATTTAACGCCCAATGGGGACCGAGAACATGCAACATACAAGTAACATGTCTATATATTGCCATTGAATGGACACAGCTTTGGTCGAGTGCTCATGGAACTTTGTCAAGATAGCCGTGGAAATACCAAGTGTGAACATAGAGGCCCGCAATGTTGGAGCTTCGGGTTCAGAGGCAGATTGGGGGAGGGGACTGAAACTACATTTTATTCCCACTGGGTGACAATACCATTATATTTACACATTTACATGTGCATGGTTCAGCACCCGTGCACTACTACATGTGCATGGTTCAGCACCCATGCACTACTACAATTATATGCCGGTTCTGCAGGCACACCCACTAGAAAAATGATACTGAATAGGGAGGATATTGTGTTCAATTGTTATTGTTGGATTCAGTTTCATCCCAAGCTCTTCCCAATAAACTTTTTTCTGATGCTCGGAACTGTTGAAAGCTTGCACCTTGTGTGCAAATAGCAAATCATATTAGGGCCATTTAATTCTCGGAGAAGAGCATCATGGATAAATTCAGAATAGACGACAGTTGTGTTTTTTTCGTATTTTCTTCAAAATTGGTGTATTTTGTCTACGTGAAAGTGCATAATAATATTTTATTTCATATCAGATGATTATTTACTGATTTACAAGGCATTTGAACGAAGAAAATGGCACAAATACAAAATTTGAAAAATCGATCAGAAAAATCGTCAATAAAATGGCTTATTTTTATAATATGACGTCACTGTGACATCATCATAGAGGTCACCTTCAATTTTGTTACATTTTATTGCAGCGCTGGGACCGAAGATGTAGTGTGAAAAGTTTCAGCTTCCTAGCCTCAAGGATAACGAAAATCATGAATCTATTGGGAAGTCAACTATTTTTCAATGATAATATTTTCCCTTAGATGCCCTTATGGGGGCCAGAGGGCGTCACACTGCCGAGAGCAAGGGGCACCCCTTCTGATATTGTTCTGTATACCTCAATTGATGGATGTGCCAAGTTTGGTGCTTTGGCCCAGCGTGTCACGATCTTTTTGCTAAGCCACCTCACTATAAAGCTCATACCAAGAATCTAACGATTCGTGATATGTGTTGTATCTCAGGTACGCTTTTATTGTACCTGTTCATGTGGCAACTTGGATGATATGACCACACGGCCCCTAGCACCGGCATAAGCGGTATTAGATACAAATCTAGAGAGCTATGATGGAAATGCTCTGACAACTCGTATACTGGTAATTGGTGAGCTGTTTCGCTGTGACAACTCGTACATTGGAGATTGAAGATACTAAGTTCGTTTCCGAAACCGGGCAAACTGTTGTGTTATCAAAGTATGGATATTACGTGCACACCCATTTCACCAATATCAGAGTTTGTAACCTCCTAAACTATCGGTGTAACACCCTCTGACTGCACTGGGTCGAATTAGTCGGCGCGTGCACATTCATTCTTAACTTACATACCAGAGAGATGAAGAATCCATCCAGGATCTGTTACAGAAGAAATAATAAATTAGATGCTAAACTACTTGACGAGAGCACAGAATATAGCGTCGTCTTTAACTCTGACATTCTAAACTCACTCCGCTCCATTTAGAAACGGACGATGCTGATTGGCCGAGAGCCATGCGCACAAGCAAAAGCTACTCACGACGGTTTTAAGTTCAGTGCAATTAGAGGTATATCTGATAGTAGAAGGTATACAATCTGATTCCATGAGAATTGGACACACCACGAAGAAAAATATTTTTACCACACGTTCCGTGTGGGTGATTTCTCTCCTAGGATTGAGGTCATGATTCAGATAACGTGATGATTTAGCGACAGAAGATGGAGTTTTTCTTACAAGTTGGCAACCTCTCCACCGCGCATACTCTGTGTCACAGGCTCATTCCACTTATAGTCCCCTCCTTCAATCGGGGAAGTTGACCTTCGCGACGCGGTTACGACGTATAGGGAAACACCCACGCACATCGAACAACCCCCTCAGTTCGGATGCTGTCAGGAAAAGGGGGTTCCGCTTACTTCTTAGTGTACCAATTTTTGTCCTACTCAGCATGGTACCCTGGATCTTGGTGGTCAACAATTGACTCAGTGTGGGGTAATCTCTGAATATCCACTGAAACAGTATTTTCGTCCGTAATTCAGAAAAATACGTTTTTTGTTGGCAATAATTCAGCACCGAGATCAACGAAATTGTTTGTAGTATATCATCCGCACACCAGTCGTGATGTTCGAGCAGCTTACATGAAGAATCACCTAGAATAGTGAAGAATGGATTGGAAGGGGGAAATCATAGTGGTCTCACGATTAGGATAGATCAATTGTGTACCATTTGAGGATTTCTCTGTCAATCTCAATCAAGTGAAGTCTTGATTTAATAATGACACATTGCTGAATATCGTAACACTGATTATTGCTTTCTACATGCAATGATATCAATCTCAAAAACATCAAAAACATTGATTCATAAAGTCGTGAATGATTGAATGACTAAATATCTAATGAAACAGCACTTTTCCATTCGTGATAATAAAGCCTTTGCAGGCTAATTTCATTAATTGACCGTCTAAGTTCAGTAATAGTATCTGTGCTCATTAGAAAAGCGATCGCCGATATATTAATGTAAGGAGCAATAAAGCATTATTTGGCTCTACTACATACAAGAGATATCGTTCATTGGATGTTTCTTTGTTTATAGATTTGGTTGAATTTCTCATTAATAATATCTATGTGAAATTTGATAACAGTATATCAATAGCCATCGGTTTTCCAATGGGCACTAATTATGCACCCCTATTGGCTGACCTATAACTGTTCTGTTATGAATATGACTATATGCGGGCGCTTTCAAAAACAAATATGCAGGCGCTTTCGAAAACCATTCAATTCAATGCCCGTTTGTTCTCATTCACCAAACGCTTTATAGACGATCTTCTCGCTGTGGATAACCGCTATATAATGACGCAGTGAGAGATATATATCCACTTTCACCGGATATGAAGGACACTACAGATAGCCCTAACAGCACATGATATTTAGACCTATATCTCTATACTAATGAAGCGAGCCTTCTCTCTCGTCAGCTTTACGACAAGAGAGATGATTTCAATTTCGAAATCGTAAACTACCCCTTTCAATATTACTATCAATATTCCAGTGGGGACCTGCGTATGGCGCATACATACCTCGCCTTGTAGCATTTGTTAGATCCTGTGTTAAATGTGACGATTGTAATCAAAGTCGCAGATATGGACAGCTGTACATCCACTGGTGTTGACACGATGCAATGAGGGTAGGACAGAATTTGCCAAACTAAGAAGTAAACGGAATTGTTCTCTGATTAACTTTCTCGGAATGAGCAGCTGGACGCCAGGACTGACCACGCTGACAGTCGAACTACTTTACGTAATCTTACTCATCAACTTATCTATATGACATTCTTTTCTATTTTATGGTGAACTGAGATATAAAATTGAAAAGTGATCAGTACGTTCCACAAATTCGGTGGTTGACATGTTTGGGGCTTTTTCTTCAGTTATCTATGGGTTTCTTTCATATTTGAATGCATCCCTCTCCTGAATAGCGTGTTTTTTTTATGAGTGGATGATTTGTCTTCAGTTTGGCAACGTTTCTTTCCGAAGTTTAAAAGGACTTGCAGTTGAACAGGGCAACAGGAGACAAACGTCGCGCCATTACAAACTTGGCAATCTCTCAACAACAACACAGTGTTCACACAAGTGTGAGCGATTACTTTTTAGAACATTCATAAAATGGGTCAATACATGGCAATGCATTTTATCGAGCCTTATTTTATTTTAAAATCTTTATGCATATACTTTTTTTTTCTTTTACAAATCCTAATAATCAGAATATAAGCGAATTAGAAATCAACAACAACATATATTACCGAAATGCAAATGAATTGAAAACACGAGTGTAACGAATGTAGATCACAAGACATAGGTTATTCGCCTCGAACATTTCAATCGGATAATTCGACATTTGAAATGGCCAGTACATGATGAACTGATCATAGAAGGTTTTAGTCTGCTATGCCGGACACCAATAGCTACATGTAGCTTCCCACAGTGATGTTGGCAAAAAGATCGCATCGCCCTCCGATGTCCAATAGGCGATGAAAATTGCGCCTTAAGATTGTTGTTAAAGGATTAATATAGATTTACACACCTTTAGTCCTCTTCGAAGTAGAATTTTACCAATATGAAGGCAATCTGAGAACCGGAAATCTATTTACTCCATTTATTCGTAAATCGGATACAAGGGCCGGTGATTAGCGTGGCTTTTTTAGCCCACCATCACCAGATGGTGGGCTGTTCAAATCGCTTTTCCTCCGTCGTCCGTCGTCAGTCGTCCGTCCGTAAACAATTCTTGTTATCGCCATTTCTCAGGATCTAGTGCATGGATCTTTCTCAGATTTGGTACACAGGTTCCCCTTGGGGTCTAGTTGTGCAAAATACCTTTTCTGGTCCGATTCGCAAATCCAAAATGGTCGCCAGACAGCCATATTGGATTTCCCCATGAAACTTTATCGCGATTTCTCAGGAACTACTGCATGGATATTTCTCAAATTTGGTACACAGGTTCCCGTTGGGGTCTAGTTGTGCAAGATACCTTTTCTTGTCTGATTCGCAAATCCAATATGGCCACCAGGCAGCCATCTTTGATTTCCCCATGAAATTTTATCGCGATTTCTCGGGAACTACTGCATGGGTCTTTCTCAAATTTGGTACACAGGTGCAAGATACCTTTTCTGGTTCGATTCGAAATTCCAATATGGCCACCAGACGACCATCTTAGATTTCCCCATGAAACTTTGTTATCGCGATTTCTCAGGAACTGCTGCCTGAATCTTTCTCAAATTTGGTACACAGGTTCCTGTTGGGCTCTAGTTATGCGAGGTACCTTTTTTGGTCGCATTCGAAAATCCAATATGGCCAACAGGCGGCCATCTTGGATTCCCTCATGAAACTTTGTTATCGTGATTTCTCAAGAAGTACTGAATGGATCTTTCTCAAATTTGGTGTACATGTTCCCCTTGTGATCTAGTTGTGCAGGATACCTTTTTGGTCCGATTCGAAAATCCAATATGGCCGCCTGGCAGCCATCTTGAATTTCTCCATGAAACTTTATCGTGAATTCTCAGGAATTTACTGCATGGATCTTTCCCAAGATAATATCTTGGTGTTTTCCAGTGTCCCTTTTCGCTCAAATACGAAATTCTGCAAACAAAATTACAAATCAATTGTTTGTTCTTAGTAACAATGGACAAAAAGATCTTCTTGTCATTAGCTTATAATTATCGGACAATGGTGGGCGCCAAGATCCTTCGATATCTCTCGTTTAATGTATCAACATCATTCAATTTTTCT
>JAVTVY010037439.1:0-173099 GCA_036873755.1 Hanleya hanleyi
CCCACACACGCCGCCATCTTAACCCAGCACCCACCACCCACACACGCCGCCATCTTGTACCCAGGTCCCACCACCCACACATTAGGCCGCCATCTTAACCCAGCACCCACCACCCACACACGCCGCCATCTTAACCCAGCACCCACCACCCACACACGCCGCCATCTTAACCCAGCACCCACCACCCACACACGCCGCCATCTTAACCCAGCACCCACCACCCACACACGCCGCCATCTTAACCCAGCACCCACCACCCACACACGCCGCCATCTTAACCCAGCACCCACCACCCACACACGCCGCCATCTTAACCCAGCACCCACACCACCCCACACACGCCGCCATCTTGTGCCCGGGTCCCACCACCCACACGTGGGCCGCCATCTTGTACCCAGCACCCACCACCCACACACGCCGCCATCTTAACCCAGCACCCACCACCCACACACGCCGCCATCTTAACCCAGCACCCACCACCCACACACGCCGCCATTTTAACCCAGCACCCACCACCCACACACGCCGCCATCTTAACCCAGCACCCACCACCCACACACACACACACGCATGCGCACACACCCAATTGTGACGTCACCACAGGTTCTGCGCATGCGCAGTGAAGCGCTATCAACTCAATTTAGCCTTTGTACACTACTATCAGATCTCCGCGCGACACACGGAATCTACGCGTAGTTACGCGCAAAATACGTGTAGTTGATTTCCGCATGGCTCCGCATTGACCACGCGGAATCATGCGGAGTATTGGGACGATTCAACACGGAATCTACGTGTAGAAAACTCCGCATGACACGGAGGAAAGCGGAGGAACACGGAAACTGAGAAATTACTGAAATATGCATATTGACACGGAGAAAACTCCGAACGACGCGGAGTCACACGGAGTTATCTCCGTGTGGAACACGGAAACTGAAAAATGACAGAATTATGCATATTGCACAGCCCTTATTAAAATACAATTAAGCCTTCTGGTGACTAGTTGCAGCAATATTGCAGCAATATCTTTTCGTATGCAAATTAGGTTGCTGCAATAGCACCAGCAATATTGCTGCAACTAGTTGCCAGAAGGAGAATTTGCGGCAACACATTGCTGCAACTATGTCACTTTTCATATGCAAATTAGGTTGCTGCACTATCGCCAGAATTGTTGCGGCAATATTGCTGCAACAAGTCGCCACAAGCTAAAATTGCAGCAGCATTCCAGTCAAGCATGTTGCTGTAATATTGCATGTACATATGTGATTGACATCCGAAAATCACAAAAATGTGAAAATATTTAAGTTTGTAACCCAACCAAGTATAATAACATCTCTCACGAGTCCTGGGTGCCTGGCTTACGAGGACGAATAGAAAGAAGATATTGGGGGTCATGCACTGGCACAGCTCCTCCGATAGCTCACATATAATCACAAACACAAGTTAATCTGTTAGGTTTTGAATATGAAGAACAAGACAAGGTGATATGAATTATATTTAATTTGGTATTTTAAACATGTTAAAGGTTGAAATATCACTATTATAAACTTGAGTGGCATAATCGACTCAGCATGGTATTGTATATTTTCCTACCTGTTATCCAGAGTCCTAAACAAGAGATGGTATATAAATACATGTACTTAGAGGTGTGGAGCTTTTCGAAATTTATTGCACTGTCTGGCCCTGGCAATTAATTAGATAGATGAAACTCCAATGCTGAATAGGAGCAAACTCTCTCGTGATCTGGGAAGACTATCAATTTCTTTAAATTGTGAATAGTTAGCACACTTTAGCATGTTCAGTGACATAACCATGCCACGATTTTATAAAAAAATCTTTCATCTAGGCATCCAATAATATTTCGTCATCACTCGGTTCACTGAAAGGATTGATCCATGCCTTGTGAATGTGTCTTTTTTTCAAGTAAATTCCAGCACAGTGCTACTTCTTTGATAATTATGGATCGACAGTATGTCTTGTGTCACAACTCCAACCTGGGCAGGGGTGTCCAGTGTGCCTCTTCATGCTGTTCTTCCGAAATTCCCCAATATCAGTTCCACAATCAGTACACTGATATAGGCCTACCTGAAAATAAAATGCAAACAAATAAAATCAAATATAAAATTAATATTTTGACGTTTTTTGGCCATATTTTGGATATAAATTTTTACACAAATGAAATCTTTTGGATATTAAACAATTATTGAAATTAATAGTTATCAAGGATCACAATTTTGCTTTTCTGAATTTCTTGGTAAAGTTGCCACACCATGACACATGCCATAGTTGTACAGTGTCCTCTTTTGAGCAGAATTTGTTGTGGAAATGTCAGGAACGAACGAGCATGTTGGTGGTGGTTTGACTTTTTTCAACTTAACAAACACACAGGTTTAATTAAACTTGGTTGTTTTTGAACTTCAATGAGTAAGATAAAACATGAAAGACAACCACGGAACATCATTGAACAATTGAATTTAATCTTACCAGATGTGTTGTTGTTGTCGAATGTCGTCGGACGCACTTCAGCCCGGCCGCCTTTGGAGTATTCGGACACATGATTCACACGTCATCATCACATGGCAGTAAGAGTGTTGCCCAAACGTTTGCCAGACTACCAAGTGTATAATTAAAAGCATCCATTTACGACATACTGGTTGAACCAGAACTGGACAGAAGTACAACGAACACCCGCCAATAACTTTTGAAACATCGAAATTTGGCGCTATTCTTGCAGCACGAGATCACGTGGAGCGGGGAAATTCATTCAGTATCATCACTCAGGCGGATAACTATTCACGGTACAGCATGGTAGTGTCTGTTATTGTTGTGTCTGTTCCGGATGTACCGACCGACGAATCATGTTGTTGTTCAATGACGGCTGCTGTTCAGATAGCTGCAAGATTTTACTCCCACATAAATAGATTTCACTCTTCTAAGTACCACTCCACATTCCAAAGAATAAATCATTGAATATATCATTTTAGTTGTTTTGTAATTAGCGTCTGCTCTCTCTCTCTCTTCCCGCGATCTCTCAATGCTACGCGCCAAAAATAAACGGCTCGAGAAGTGTATGTATAAAAACTCGGACTTCAACCTAAAATCGGATCTCCGGATCAATTATTTTTCTTTCATGAGAATACTATCAATTCTCACTTAGAATACTGAACTGTTTGAAGAATAAAATAATTCTTGTCGTTTGTAAGGACAGTAATTAGTCTTAATTAAACTTGTCACGATACTTCTAATTTTCGAGTCCGCTTCAGGGTTTTTGCAGTTTCGATTCCGATTTTTTTACAAATCGGCAATTCATCTGGCCTTTGCTAGCACACAGGCCCCAGTGTCTGGACAGTAGAATTTAAATTCAGTATAATTTAAATAATTTTTTTTTTTTTAAGTCATCCTATAATACAGAGAGGAAAAGGTATTGCACGCGCCATATTGGATTTGCCCGCCAAATACGAAAAAACAAAGTAAAGTTTTCAAATTAAAAACTGTTTAACTGACCGTGTTACTGGTGTCCACTCAATTTTGAAACCTTTGTTATGCCATCTAACCCTACGGGAAATCTCAGATCGCCGTTTTATTGGTATAAATCCATCTCTGAAAACAGTAAACTTACGGCTTCTGTCAGCCGCTCTCTGCCTCCACTGGGACGTAAATTGCTGTCTACGTCATCGCTTTCGGCATTCTCAAAGAGAGCCGTGTCTACCGCAAGACGGTACATCTTCCGAAAATTTATGACCTCTCCCAGGTTCTTAGCGTGACATGTACTTGATCAGGGCAAGGCAGTTGCAGCATTTCTGTTCTTCATTCACTACATAGTACTGTTCACACGCCCTATGATATGTACTTTTGTTGCTATCATTATGCAAGTTTTGTTGTTAAAAAAATAAAACTGAACGTTGAACTTTATGGCCTACTCGTTTGAAGCAGCAGACATAAATTTAGTTGACCTAGATTCTGCATTGAAGATCAACCATTGAAACGCGGAAAACAACGAATTACGTCAATTATACCGTACTTTCGCCTGCATGTTGTCTGATCGCACTGTTCTTGCTTATCTGATGATGCTAAACAATGATCTTGTGATCTTCAGGTTAAGTCATAAATTTTCGGAAGATGTACCATTTTGCGTGTCTACCCGCGAGCGAGTGATGTCATGCTGCCTCGCGTTGAAATTGGAGATTCAAAAATGTCACCAGTTTTCCCGCGGGTAGACACGGCTCTCTTTGAGAATGCCGAAAGCGATGACGTAGACAGCAATTTACGTCCCAGTGGAGCCAGAGAGCGGCTGACAGAAGCCGTAAGTTTACTGTTTTCAGAGATGGATTTATACCAATAAAACGGCGATCTGAGATTTCCCGTAGGGTTAGATGGCATAACAAAGGTTTCAAAATTGAGTGGACACCAGTAACACGGTCAGTTAAACAGTTTTTAATGTGAAAACTTTACTTTGTTTTTTCGTATTTGGCGGGCAAATCCAATATGGCGCGTGCAATACCTTTTCCTCTCTGTATTATAGGATGACTTAAAAAAAAAAAAAAATTATTTAAATTATACTGAATTTAAATTCTACTGTCCAGACACTGGGGCCTGTGCTGTAAAAGTAACTAAAATAACTGTTCTGCTGGCTTGCACCTATATTATACATACTAAAGTGAACGCTTAAGATTGTCGACCTGCGCACAAATACACCATTCAGGATGTTTTGTTTTTTATTCACAGCTGAAGAGGAAAATGAAGAAGAAGAAGAAGAATCCGAAGAATCGAAAGGTAACGATCGTGAGTAAAACAACAATAACAACAACGTGTGTCAAAAAAGGGAATGAAATTCTAGAAGATATATAGCATCCCCAGCTATTCTCTCCGGCGCTTATCTGCTCTCGATATCCCCCTTCCCCCCCCCACCTCTACAACCATCAAACACTGCGTCTAATTTTAAAAATGCAGGATGACGGTTAATAAATAGGGCTATATATACAGCTCGCTGAGAAACACCGGTGTGGGTTAAATTCACCGCTAAGCCGTTAGGATTATATAATACTCTGCGAAGAGCAGTCGATATCTCTCACAGCCGCTCTATAGCCAAGAATTCTCATATATGATAGATGCAAATGGTGGCCTCTGATTGGGCAAGAGTCTTTTTGAGTTGTAAACATACCCAACGCGGCTCTCCCAGCGTGGGTATGATGTAACATTGGGGAAAATAAACTATATGAAAAAACTTCTTGTTGTTGTTGTTCTCTCATGTGTCATCCTTGTTTTTGTTGTTGTTGTTCTCTCTCCGGTCTATATCATGGCGTCAAGGCGTTATGTTAGAGCGTTAAGGCATAACTACAAGCGTTGACGGGCGTCAGTGCATTTCGAAGAATTAGTGACAATTACATG
This sequence comes from Hanleya hanleyi, assembly GCA_036873755.1. Taxonomy (NCBI): domain Eukaryota; kingdom Metazoa; phylum Mollusca; class Polyplacophora; order Lepidopleurida; family Hanleyidae; genus Hanleya; species Hanleya hanleyi. The sequence continues at coordinate 5,386 of JAVTVY010037439.1, forward strand.
GAATATCTAGAAAATCAGAATTTCTGAGCTATTTCACCAGGGCGTTGAAGCGTTAAGCTTGGCGTTGGCGGGCGTTGCTACAATATGACACCTCATACAACGCATTCGGACCAAGGATGGTCCCTCTCTACACCAAATACCTTCCTTTCACTGCCCCAAAATGTCCACTTTGGCTACTACTCGTACTGATGACGTCACCAATGACGTCACAGATGACGTGAACATCCCTCAAATTGGGGTCTACACCCCAAGAACTACAAAATGACACCTCACACGACGCATTCGGACCAAGGATGGTCCCTCTCTACACCAAATACCTTCATTCACTGCCCCAAAAGGGCCACTTTAATTACTACAACCAACTGCGCATGCGCAAATTGACGCGACTTGCATTTGAAAACACACCATTCTGACTCTAACCCACACAAGCTTCACTTTGACACCTTCCACGACCCATTCGGACCCATAGCGGTCATCTCTACCCCAAACACACACCCACATACCCCCCCAAAATGCCTGCTTTCTATACTACGGCCAGACTGCGCATGCGCAGAATGACCATATTTCTACCCCACATCCACGCCACCAGATGCTCCATTACATAGGCTTCACATGGATACCTCACACGACCCATTCGAACCGTGAATGGCCCATCTCTAATCCAAACACACCCATACACACCCCCAAAAATGCCTGCTTTCTATACTACGGCCGGGCTGCGCATGCGCCAATTATTGACAACGTACGAATTAGTAGTGTAGTCAAGTGCTCCTGCATGAGAGTTTCAAAATAAGACCTCATACGACACCATTGGACCACCAGGGACTCACCTAGACCCCATCACGTCCACCCAGTATGGATTTATACATACATTGGGCTTATACCCCAGTATATGGGTCTATATGGGGCTATAGACAGACCTCAAACTTTTTTCAAAAATTTCACCGTTTCGTGCCGGGACACTTCCTATCATGTTTGTCTTGACGAGACAAAACAAATCAAAACAACAATACCGCAAATGTCTAGAAGTACGTTTCCCAGTGGGACAAACATTGGTCCTATACCCCTAGTATGGGACTATATGGGGCTACGTAAACAAATCCTGAAATCTGGTGACCATCTTGGATTTTTGCTAATGTAGAGTATTTATAGTGTTCTTATTTTGTTTCCAATGAATGGTTGGCCCCTTTATAAGAGTTTAGATAAAATGAAACAAATATTGGATGACATTTGAATGAATAATTGGCAATTATGTTTAAAAAATGATTTTCGATGATGGCCATTTGAAATTCAAAATGGAGGTCCCAAATGTTAATGTAAAAACTGGCACCCATTCTTTTCTTAATCAGCGAACTTTCTAGATGTGTTTAGACATGAGTGCCAAGAATCTACCCGAAAAAATGACAAATCTGGAAAATGTTACATAAGCCCATAGACTATCATCGGCGAATCGGCACATTTAACAGTTTTCTAAGTTAACCCTATATGATGTGGGCTTTTTGGGAACTATCCAGGCCTGGGAGTCACTTTGGGCCGCCTGAATATTTTCCTTATCCCTTGAGCTAGGTACCTGAAACTTACCATAGTGCCCTTGGATCAAGCTCTATCAGAAAAATCAAAAATCCAGGGTGGCCGCTTTGATGACGGCACAGTGAAGTCATCTTCAAAACAGGCATTTTTTGGTCGATTTTTCGATTATTTTTTTTATGTTTACTTTGCAAACACTGCATGATAAATTAGTTAATAATAGTCTGATATGAAACAAAATAGATTTCCTCGAAGGAAAGCAAGAATTTTGGAGAAAAATGACGAAAAATATCATATTTTGGTACCCCCACGTGGCCTTGAATTTACCGATGATCCTTAACTCGGGGGTTTATACAAATAGGCTCAAAATGGTAACATGACAAACTAAAAAATCACGGAGGGTCAGCTTTCATTTTTTGCTATTCCGGAGATAGGGGAGACAAACTAGAAAGTCGCGGAGGATCAGCTTTCATTTTTTGTCATACCGGGGATAGGGGATGTTTGGTAAGAGGGCCATACTGGCCCTGGGGTCCCAGGCCTGGTAGGTTTAAAAGGAAGCAATTTACAAGCTGATTCATCCATTTATTTGTAAATATCTGCATTATAGAGCCAGCAGACTAACTTTATCAACATGTTGCTCGTTTTCGTTAAAATACTACCGTGTTATTTTAAACACCCAAGAGAAAGTCAGTGTTTAAAAATACCAGTAAATATTTGTAAGAGCTATTTTCGTAATTTAAGACATCAATTTCACATGTAGGAGTTTGCTAATTACATCCTATAATGTCGTAAGCAGTTAATAAATATGATACCATGTGGTCATGGGTAGTTTTTACTTTGAAATCGATCGATCCATATCGGAGAGGAATTGTCGGAGAGTAAGATATTTTTGTTTCCCAATCTCGACTCTTAAGCCGGATTGTTATCTCCACAAGTAGGAGAATCGCAACGAAAGAGGATTAACGGTCTTTACATGTCTATATATACCACTGAAAGGACTATATTCTGACTGACATTCGGGGCGTGCCTGTTGTTGGGAGGAAGATATATCAAATTATTGCATCGAAAAACAATAGAAAACAAGAATGACTACAAGCCTTCTATTTCATATGATACAGGCACACCGAAGACCACAGACGAGTTGGACAAGACCTGAAACAGAAGACGGATGACGATTACAAGAATACCTACAGCGCCTTGAGTGACAACGCCGCATAGCAAGAACACCCAGAATCAGAATACTCGTCCCTAGACCACACCGGACACGCTACCACTTAAATGTTACCGAACGGACACCTCAACACAGAATATGATCCTTTGACTTTCACGTAATATAGGACGTAGACCTGCCGTTCTGTACCCCACTACACACTCCAAGCAATTGTTACAGGCACAGATTTCTGGAAGGGCCCACCCTGTTCCCAAGGGCGTCGTTAGGGAAGTCGTCTCGACGAATCCTGAAAACGCCCTGGTTCTCCCAGTTTTTTCTGGACGGCTTTGTGCGTACTATTGGGGTACCGAGACAAAGGAATCATCAACGCGATTATAATAAATATTTTCCAGTATAAAAACCAATTACAGACTTAACGACTTGTACATAGCGACTCTTCTCTACTAGTATTTATATTTCCTCATTGTTATTGTTATTGTTATTCATTATTTAATTATTTATTTTAATATCTAGCGCTGCAAAAGATCTCAAATTAACAAAGAAATGTACCGTGAAATTTAAATAAAACATTGAGTTGATGGGCCGCGAAATCCGTATGGGAAGCGGCCCTTAAACTACAATTTCAATCAAAATCATATTCTGAGTAGTCCATGCATACCCATTCTAGACAAAAGTAAAAAAAAAAAAAAATAATATCAATAATCACCTGACTGGTGAACGATACAGCCGGTGGAGTAAAATCATCGACAAAGACGATATTCTGATCACCAAAATAATCCTTTTCTCTTTCGTGGCGTTCTCTGTGGATGCGAAAAGCCGTTGTCTTGCTCTTCGTTCTACCAACTTTCTGCACATTTCCCTCTTTGACATCCTACAATAAAGCGAAGATATCAACATTAAACTCACCTTAAACAATAACAGATTGTGCTGATTCAAGAACAAGACTAACAGACGATCGAGGTGGCATCCTTTTCGCATGCTAAGTAAAGGTATCATTCATTATTTGTGAAGATAGTACGAGTAACGTTAGTAACGTAAAACTTAGGAAAAACCAAGATAACGTGACCCCCAGGTGGTGTCTCTTATAGGCGAATCGGCACAAAAACATTCCGAAACGATAACTTGAGGCAATGTACCCACATACCAAATTTGAAAAGAACCAGGTCAGAATTTCAAAAGTTACTGTCTGGAAACGCAATTTTAACTTGGCCCACAAATGGCGCCATTTATAGGCGGATTGGCACTAAAACAACCCCAAACATGATCTTGAGGAAAGATACCCCGACATTGGAAATAGAGAATTAAATCTGTTCAGTTTCACCAAAAACTTAACTTGGTCCATGCATAGGTGGCGCCACATATGAGCAGATCGGCTTGAAAAATCAATACCAAGTGAGATCTTCAAGGAAGATACCCATATACCAAATTTGGAAAGAATCAAGTTTTTTTTATTTAATGGGATTCAAACGATATGGGTGCTGCTTTACTGGATTAGAATCTCCGACATTGACGTCATGTGAAATTATATGTCCGAGTAGGAATATCGGGAAACAAATGTTCATATTGACCGAGTTCGACACAATTTTAAATTGGGCCCCAGGTCTTCTTATATGCGGATCGGTATGATAAACAAGGCCAGGCGAGATATTGAGGCGGGATACCCACACACCAAAGGAGATGGTACGAGAAGGCGGGATATTGGCCTATACGTGGTGCGGTTGAAATCTAAAAAATAAAATGTCTTAAAAATAATTGCGTTTTAATGTAACGGCAAGAGAAAATATGTGTACACAATATGTGAAAGTTTTAGCTCGATTGCGTTATGATTCTAGTTATGTCATTAAATTAAAATTCACAGCATGTGCTATTTCGTGAAAAAAGGGGTCTAAATCGAGTCATTCAAACACACATTTTGACACGAAGGACCCCTTGGACCAAAAAAAAATTCCAACAACGAAGATATAATGCCACCGCACTTGACCAGGTTAAGTGGCGTTTTGGTCCAAGGGGTCCTTCGTGTCTAAATGTGTATTTAGTAGACGCGATAAATGCATAAAGGCTAGGGAATCCAATGATTTGATTAATGTACATCATTAGTATCATTGGAGACAGGCTGTAGTCGAATACTGAATAGTAGTCCGTGTTTTATTGGCTGTCCTTGATTTCACGGACGATCACTGGAACTATTAATGTGTGGCTGCAGTTGAATACTGTTTCGTTAGCAATCTGTGTTTTCGTGGATGTCCAAGATTTCTTCGATGATCAGTGAAACTGCTAATGTATTGTTGCGGTATATTACTGTTTCATTAGTAATCCATGTTTTCTTGGGTGTCCTAGATTTCATGGATGATCACTGGAACTATCAATGTGTGGTTGCAGTAGAATACTGTTTCATTAATCCACGTTTTCTTGGATGACCACTGAAACTATTACTGGGTTACTGTAGTAGAATACTGTTTCAATAATTCATGTTCTCTTAGTTGTCCAAGATTTCATGGGTTAGAACAAGATTTCATGGAATAATGATCAGATTTTTAATTCTCACAGTTTTAAGACCCAAATAATTCTCCCAACCTGGTTTTCTTTGTTATCTGGCATTTAATAGGCTTCTTTACATAATTTTGGGTAGACGATATAGACATAGAGTCTTATTTACATTCAGTTTGACAGTCGCACCATGAATTCTTAGGATGTCAAATTCTTCAGAGAGTCTAGCAGCAGAATGAAATCAAGACACTGAACCATTATTATCTCGACAGCCAGTAGCATTAATTCCAGTGTTTCAGGATACCTCCGGTAAATTCTTGTAAGCTAGAGGAGTCTTCAAGCAGAGCTGTGGACTTGTTCGTGGTATTGGACCAAGTACCTGACAAAAGCTAAATTCCCGGTTATAGGCACGTCAGCACGCTATTCTCTAACCCATAATGTTCAAACACAAAGTCGCTCCGGAGATAAAACTATGCACTGGATCTTCAAAGTTACTGAATGTTCATAACATATATTAAATATAGTTTACACAGTGATATTGTTTTATCCAAGATACTCTTCTAGTTTTATCTGAAATAAAATATGAACGTCTGGTTCAGAGAGTATTACTACATTGTTGAACTACATGTTTGTCATGTAATGCCTAGCAAAGGTAATAAGATTATTCCAACTTCGTTTATGCGAATGGATCATTTAACTCCATTAATTCAAGATAAACAGCATAAAATCCATGGACATGTGGCACAAACGAAGTATTTCACTACAACAACGACATGCAAGTATAAACTACAGACAGACTGACGATAAGCTCAAAATACTCGATACCGCTGGTAATTATCTGTAGTGAACTACAAGTAATAGACCCACAACGAGAGAACACCAAGACAAAATAATTTATAAGGATAACAATCTGTATGTTTGATTAAATTTGTTGCTTGTCTCAATATGCTCCACAAATTTGAAGTTGAGTGGCAAAGGCATTCAAAAGTTATGCGACAACCAGGAAAAGTGGTAAAACGAAAGAAAGAAGAAACTGACAAACAAATAAGGCATTTGGGGATGCCTAATTGAACATTAGTGATAAATCGGGTTTTGCAAGGCGGCCTGGAGGCCTGCTGCCCCCCCCCACCCTTCAATCACAAAGGGGGTTGTGCCTCCACCTCCCACATTTGAAAGTGCGGGGTTCCAGTGCCTCCCCTTCCTACGCCACTGCTCAGACACGGTATTTGTTTCTGTATTAAACAACCACAGCTTCAAATCCAGTGACTGTTGATTCCGGCAATAAACCCCAGCGACACTTTAGTATATTTCTAATACAGTCCTTAAAATAGATAAACATAGCAAAAATCAGTGTGATAGTTGTACCCTGTAAATATAAACTGTCTCTTTACTGTATCAATATAAACTCTGTATCCTGGGTATTTTTTCAAATCGTTTTGCGTACCAAATACGCAATTCCGCATCGTTTTTCCGACGCAACTTTAAACCATAATTCTCTGTCTCTCTATGTCTTTTGTTTTTGCAGGTACAGCTACTGCAAGTACTACTACTACTCGAGGGCCTGAGATTCAGCCTACTAGGAGTAGGTGAAGAGGAGGAAGCTCAACCTATTATATCCACCAATTGAAGCAATCTAATGGTTGTGTTAGCTTAAAATGAAGCATAATTGAAATAATGTAGAGTAAATGTTACAAGAAATAAATGCCAAAAAAGACGTTGCAATGATTTAGTAAATGATTTTATTTTGCTGATAAAATACCTAATATAAATGTAGAGTATGCCGAATTCTTGAAGGACCCAACAGATGAGGATTTTGAATTTACTCCATCCAGTACAGGAGAAGTAACGAATCTTATACTAAATTCGAAATGTGCCGCACCTGGTATTGACGGAATATGCATGTCTATGGTCAAACTGGTTGCCAGTGACATTGCGTCACCTTTATCTTGTATTATAAATCTATCCTTCCAAACAGGAGTTTTCCCCGTCTGCCATGAAAATCGCTAAACTGTCGCCAATATTTAAATCTGGCGATACCCACTTATTGAAAATTTTTCGGCATATATCCGTTTTACCGTGCTATAGCAAAATTCTTGAAAAGGCCGCGGCATCTCGAATAACTGATTTCCTAGAAAAAATGAACATTCTTTGCGCGAATCAATTTGGCTTCAGAATAAAACATTCAACTTTCCTTACTGTCCTTTCATTGCACGAAGCCCTGGTCACCGCTAAGGAATCAAAACAATTCAGTATTGTAACATTTTTAGATCTTTCTAAGGCATTCGACACAGTCAATCATATTATTTTAGTAGAAAAAAATGAGTTACTACGGCTTTCAGGGTATCAGTAACCAATGGTTTAAAAGTTACTTGACAGACCGTTATCAATCTACATTATATAACGATACTATTTCGTCACCAGGTCTTGTTACGTGTGGTGTTCCACAAGGGTCCATACTAGGTCCTATATTATTTCTCATATACATTAATGATTTAAATATGGCTATTCACTCTTCCGAAATTATCCCGTTTGCTGATGATACAAGTGTAATACTGTCCGATGAAAATCCTCTTTCCCTTTTTCAAACTATGTCTGCTGAGCTTCATTTTATGTACAACTTTTTTGTTTTCAAGCAACATGTTATCCTTAAACCTTGAGAAAACAAAATTCATGCTTATTCAGCCACATTCACATGTACGTTTAGACTTTATGCCAACGTTATGTTTTAGGGTTCAATATAGAACAAGTTAAGTCATTCAAATTTCTTGGAGTTTATGTGAATGATAGGTTAACATGGACTACCCATATAAATGAAATATGTAAAATAATCTCTAGAAACATAGGTGTTCTAAACTGCATCAAAGAGCCCTTACTAAAAGAACCCTTTACATTCCTTATTATTCTTTGATTTATCCATATAAATCCTATTGCAATGTGGTATGTCTAACACTTATCCGAGTCGTCTTCATACACTTGTTTTACTGCAGAAGAGAGTCGTTAGCTCTGAGCTCTAGACTTGAGCACACTGCGCCTTTGTTTGCCTCCTACAAGATCCCGAGATTGTCAGAACTGAACCTTTACCTCACTCTCCAGTTTGCCCATAAGTTTCTTCATAAATTCGATTTAGTTCCAGTTCGATTTCAAAATTATTTTACGAGACAGTTCCAGGTACACGCCTACCCTACGCGCGGTCATTTGTATAATTTATATCGACCTTTCTATCGGACAAATCTTTCTTTACATACTCCTAAAATCATTGCTCCAAAAGAATGGAACAAGCTGCCGTCAACCTTAAAGTCATGCGAATCCATATCACTATTCAAATCAAAACTGAAAGAATATTTACTTAATGTAAAAGACTCTCACCGACCCAGGAATGTTATATGGCAAACAAATGCACATTGTTCATTTATAATCTCTGTTTACTCACCTAATTTATGCTTAATCTTCACCCAGTCTTGTCTATCTAAATCCTGTATAAATCTGTCTTTAAATATTTAGTTTTATATTACTTGGGATATTACAAACCCTTTGGGGTTTTCATCCCGCCAGATTTTCATGATGTATGTGTATGAATTTCAACTTTACTGTAAGCATATTTTATCTGGTGAATAAACGAACAAACACACAAGTACACTTACCACGGTCCAGTATCTTTCACGGCACAACGTACAACTGTTCGATTTGGGCGACAGGAAAGTCATCACGTGATAAAATCTCGCGTCAAATGCGAGATCTTGCAAGATTTCCTCGACAAATATCAACTCTGGCGTTTACGTATCCCGTCGAAATATAAACGAACGCGTTTATAAATTGCTTGACTGAGATACGTAGAACGGTGAACTGTTTGTAAATGTACTGTCAGGAAGAATAATTAAATAATTTCAACGGATTTCTTCCAGGCACACAAGCCGATGTCACAATAAAGTCCAGAGGCTCAGTTACATGTATTACTCAAATAAAAACACGAAGAAAGGGACACGAGCATGAGTATCTCATATTCAAACATATACTTTCCGTACTGAAACATAATTCGTCAAACAAAAACAAGATCCTGTCAGAAACGTGTGTATTACTAATAAACATGTTGAGCGTTTATATATCATAACGCTGGTGTTTTTGCTTGTGTTTTTGAGATAACTCTCGTGTGTTTTTAGGAAAACACTGCTGCTAAATAAAAAGGCACAAAACGTAATTTACTTTCTACAGTGTAAACTACAATGGATTCTCGAAAAACCTCCAACGACTGGTTTAAAGTTATATATCCGACCGAATTCAACCGGTGTCCCTCGACAATACACTTTCGTCCTCCTCAATCTACGCTGATGAACAGCTTGTATCACTGACGCCCCAATCAGCGAGGGGAACAAGGAGAGTAGGGGCTACTCTCCTTGTTCCCCTCGCTGATTCACATCGCATATTTCGCACCACTTGGCCGCAAGGGGGCGCTCTACAAAGGCCAACCACCAATGACCAATGAATATCACTCTTACGGAAGAGTCTTGGCAATATCACTTGTCTCCCTTTTCAAACGTTCATATGTCGTTAACGGCGAAACTAACAATGAACGGACGGCAAAACAGCTCTAATTACGTTAATTTCCATTGTTTAGTAAGGTTCGTCAACTGATTGCAAACACTTGTTCACGGATACCTTCAAATAATTAACAAATAAATCTCTGTAAATGTTGTTAATATCCCGCTGATAAGACCACGCTTTATCGTCATGAGTATATAAGGAGATCAAGCTGCCTAGAATGGTAACCTAAAACACCGTTCAATTGTTTCAGATTTTGAATTGAATGTTGACTGTAATAAAGACGGGGGAAAGTTCCTTTGAGAAATGCGGTAAGAGGGCCTGTCGCTGTCAAAATATTGATATGGCTTCTACCTTACGTGAGAGTCGTGATCTCACTATCATGAAGGCATGACGTAATTTCGATCACGTGAGGTAGTTAGCCAATCGTGCATGGTTAGTATGAGAAATCTGGTTATCTCCGAGCTATTACGGCACGGCGATTGGGTAACCAGATAAAGCGCCCCCTATGGCCAAGAGAAGCGAATTTGGCGATGTGAATCAGCGGGGGGAACAAGGAGCGTCAGTGATATAAGCTGAATAGTATGAGCGTATCTTCAACCATTACATGCGGAGTTCCCCAAGGTTCGATTTTAGGACGAATCTGGTTCTTATACCCTACATAAATGACATCAGAGCTGCCTTAGATTTAGATACCGCCTTATTTGCCGACGATACAAGTATTACATACTCCTCCTCTGGCTCAAACTTGTTGGCCCAAGTAATAAACACAGAACTCAACCAACTATACGAGTGGTTCTGCTGCAATAAACGCTAAATATTAGCAAAACAAACTGCATCCTTTTAAAACCATATCGCTCGATCTCCATAATTTTTCCACCAATTAAAATTAACGACGAAGAAAGTTGAAAGTTTCAAGTTTCTAAGAGTGCATTTTAATAGTCAGCTCAACTGGCAAACCCACATGAATAGACTACGCTCTAAATTATCCAGGAACATTGGGGTTATCAATAATATTAAGGAATTTATTAATAGAATTGTCCCTACTACACTCCTATGTTAATACAAACTGCAACATAGCCTGGGGAAATACTTTTTTTGCCCACACTGCTCCCCCTACTACCCTTTAAAAACGACAAGTTCGCATTGTATGTAAAACTTCGAGACTCGCACAGTTAAATATTTTTTCTGTTGATAAAATCAACTATCACTTAATCCTACTTTTAACAGCCATAATCATCCCTCCTCGTTACCACTACACCTTCAAAACTACTTTACCGGGCTACAATGTTCATAACTATCCTACTCGACAGAACTACATAAACCTCCACAGACCGTTTTTCCACACTCAACTGTCATTTTATGCCGTCAGAATTAAGGAACCACGAGTATGGAACAGCTTAACTACTGAAAGGAATGTACTACTTCCATATCACTATTCAAATCACGGTTAAAAGATATTTTAACTCATGAAAATCAACCTTTGTCAATTCTGATAAATTTCAAGATACCATCAAATTCCACCTATAGTCTAATTTCAAGATATACCGTCAAATTCCACTCATTCTAACTTATTCATCTACAATAATGCATACGCAGGTGTCCTAAATCTTGTGATAATACCCGCTCTTGTCACTGTAATATGATATAATATTAACTATAATTATTGTATCTTATTATCTCTGCATATATGTTATATTTATCTTTTATAAGCAATAACCTATGTGTCATAACTTCACCTTAACTATATATGAATATAAATTTTCATATAATCGTGCAAAATTTAATACAAGATATTTTTTCGGGATATAACAAGCCCCAAGAGTCTTTATTCTCACCATCCACAGCACTATATCATTTACCATTTGAATAAATCAAATCAAATCAAGCAATCAAATCAATCAAAACACTGTTGTCCTCGGATGATAAACAGGAAAAAAGTATATTTGCAGCATTTCGAGCTTATCGTAGTTAATTATATCGTCGCTATATGGCCGAAATACTGCTCAACACGACGTTAAACCTTCGCTTACTTACGCATATTTCCTGCATTTAGGCAGATACACAGCTCGCAAAACCAACATATTTTCGTTCAATCAGACTATATTTCATACCAGTCATTTGTGACAGATTTTTTTTTCTCCTTTTGATGGATAAATAGTAACGTATGTATGTAAGGAACTAATTAAGCGATATTAGCTTGATGAATCTCACAGTAAACCAGGTAGTTCGATCTTGTTTACTGCAAGTGGTAGCCTGGTCGTTGACACAAACTATAGTGTGCCGATGAAGTGGTTAAGTTATTTAAAGGGAACGTAAACTCTGGTGAACCGTGCATGGCCAGTTAAAGATTTTTCCTCATAGAATCCAAATCGTGTATCAAATATTTTTTTACAATTTTTTCAAACGTTTTAACATCGTTACATTGGAACAACATAGAGGCCTCCATGTTTGAAGAATCGTGACGTCAGCGGACACTAGTTCTTCTGTCTCTGGAGGTAAAAACGCGTCAATTGGAGGTGCAGTATTCGAGACCGTAGCTTACAAACATGAACGAGGATGATAGTGCGACGTATCGGGATTACCTGGTACATTGTGAAGTCAAATGCAGAGCAGCCCGGCATCGTAGAATATATAGAATCAGGCCGTATTCTACATCAAAGCTAGTCTATAACATTGCCTCTGTTAGTCGGGGAACGGAGGAGTGCATGAAAACGACCATATGCGGCCATGTTATCTCGACACAGAGAATGTCCGATGACGTAGGAGATTATCGGCACAACTGAATTTCACGCTTTCCCATTGGATAAAAATCCTGCTCAAAATAAACATGGCGGCGCCCCCAAGAAATTCCAAATCACGGTATTTTCTATGTTTACGTCCGTCTCATTCATTGGACAAAAATGAGAAAAAATATTTGTCACGATTTTTTTTAATCTATCGGGACTCTTGTATAATTCCCGCGATGTTTTACCGCAGAGTTTACGTCCCCTTTAATAAAAATATTACGACCGTTCTTCCTGAGATGTACAAAACTCACCAAGCATGTAGTTTGCCTGAATTTGAGTCATTTCTCGCATCGAGTAAAAAAGACAGCTCCAAAAGCCGGTATTTTGGCATGTGCAAGCAGATAACATCATCACTGGAGACACAATTTGCTCGTTTAAAAAAAATCGAATAGATATGTATGTTTTTGTAAAATCAAGGTTTTCTTAATAAGGAGAGTTACGGTACTATGTGTTATATGTAACATTACATGCTATTTATCTGTCTACCTAGCATATATTCCAATCTTGTTCTCTGCAAACATTAACCTGGCAGCGATCATTTGGGTGATAGGATGAAAGAGATTACTTCATAAGTGAAAATATCGTGCTATTCTTTTTCTGGGATTGAGGAAGTAAAAAAATCCAATATTCTTCCTACTTTCGAGCTTATTTATTGGATTGAGTCAGATATACGATATAGACAGCCGCTATTATTTTTCACAACCATACCACATCAAATACCTGCAACACACATAATCCGCTTATTTTGATAAGTAAAGAGAAAAGTTACGAATATTTTCCTAAACAGATGGATTTTTTATTTATTTTGGGGGTAGAGTTATTGTCTGACACCAAACTCGATAATGTGATCTTGTTTATAACAAACAGTAGCTCGAGGAACGGCGTTTTTTTCTCAAGCGATTCGATTGAGAAGTCATGCCAATCTGATGTTGTTTACCTGGGATGGAAGAATAAAAATAAAAATATTTTGCCTAAATTCGAGACTCTTTCTTTCACAGAGCTATACAAACAGCTACGATAACTGCCAATTTTTGCAACAATCATATGATATCGAATATATTTAATTTGAGACACAGTTTTGATAGGGCGATATGAAAGTTACGAATGTTTTCGTGAATTTGGAGACTTTTTACCAAAGTAATCACATGTTAACGCCCCGAGACCCAGCGCACATACTTGCAAGCTGACAACCAGTCGGACAAAATGCGCATGAATGATCTCTACACATCAGAGAAGGTTTCAGGTATGCAGGGAAATATGGTAACGAAATGTTAAACTAAGTAATTTTTTCACCATGGCCAAACGACAATTGTGGTTGTTTCAAATAATCAACCTACTTAAAATATAGCTCGGAAATTCAATTTTGAGGTGGCATATTTTTAGTTTAGTTTAAATTTATTGTACCATTATTATAATGTACACGGGAAAAGAGTCAAGTTCCTGCAACTTATTCAGCCTTCTCCATCTAATATTATTGTTACTAGTCCCAGAGATCATCCGCCCTAAAATGACTACGAAATATCAAATATTTGACAGCCGATTTTTTTTGGCATGAGCAAATATAATTCTGGTTTCACAGTTTAACTTGTTAAACATTTACAACTGTGTATGGTGGCTGATACCGGTCATGTCATACCATCGTATTATCGCCCTATTTTAACTAGGGGAACGGTACGATGGTACGACATGGGAGGTATTAGCCACCATAGAGAGACCCATCATGTATCTTCCCATCCTACATTCGTTTAACCAATTAAAAGGCAATATTAAACATTATTCCTCCTCCTCATTCGATTAACCCCAATTATAGCTGGTGACTAGCTATTATTAAACAATAATATATGTTTATTCGAGTCACTCAACCAAAAATTACTGGTTTCGATTATTGTGTTTTCTCATGTTATCAATCCAGTCCAATCCACTTTGTTACCAAAAGTAAGTTTTAAAAAAGCAAAAAGGTACATACAGAGAAATATGGGACAATTTTCCTAATCCTAGATGCAGAGGATCATGGGCCAATCCAAGAAAGCGGACTTGTGGTATCGTTAGGTGTCGCGTCCAATTAATCGAAGCATTTTCTCCATGCCTTCGATATGGATAGAGAAATTTCTCGGTTGAAACCAGGAGGGCAGAACCGGAACCCCTGGCGACGTCTCCCGGTTTGCTCGGTTTTCGAGATGTGTAGGAAAATCGGTAATCTCGAACCGGATCCCGGTTTCTATATGTCCGTGTTTGTTGCCTTAATTTGGTAGTTTCGTAGCTTATCAGGCGATCAGAATGGTGTGCGAGCACCATATTTTGGGGCCGCTCGTCGTATACGCATATCGCTGCCCAAAATATAAACCCGACAATGACATTTTTTTGAAAAGATGTTCTATGTTATTCAACGTTTAATCGATATATCCATGCCCTGATATTTCACTAAATTCAATTGAAAGAAAACATTTCATTTGAACCTTTGTGAATATGTAATTGAACGATTTTCTCGATAAATGATTATATATCTGACAAGTATCCGACGCGGAATAAATGACACATGGTGTCAGATCAACTGAATATATGATCTGACTACCAATGATATGAAAGCATGAGTAGTAGGAAGAGGTGAAATTTCTGTGGATATTTGCAAGCCCAGAGTTATCTGCCCCTAATTGCGGCGGTGACTTTAATGATGACGTCACATCCAGGTCAAAGGTCACATCTGGATCAGAGGTCACTTCCGGATCGAAGGTCACTTTCGGGTCGAAGTTCACTTCCGGTCAGGTAACGGCCCAACAAGAGTTATCTGCCCCTAAATAAGACCAAAGATACGCTTCAGTTACTTCAATGTTAGGCCAAATAGGCAACCCACTCATGGACATTATCTGTCTCACACTATAGAATACGATGGCAGAGATCTCGAGGCTAGGAGTTGATTTTCGTTGAAAATTTCTAAATGCGCATGCATGGTGCGCAGGCAGATTTGGGGTGGACGTTTTGGGGTCGAGGTGGACCATCCGCGGTCCAAAGGGGTCGTGTGTTGTATCCTATTTAAGCATTCGTGGAGTAACGCGAGAAACTCAGAAAGGGACACTTGAATGGACGTTTTCAGGTCGAGGTTGACTGTCCTTGGCCCAAATGGGTCGGGTGAGGTGTCATATTGAAGAACTCGTTGGGGAAAGTCCGACTGGACTGGTTTGTAGGAGAAGTAAGGCTATGGCGCGCATGCTTATGCAACAGTCACACGTACTCAATGAGGGACTGCGAGGCGAGGTTCTGTTTTTCCAATTTTATTGTTACACAGGAATCAGCCAGAAGGAAATCGACCCTATAAGTACAATATAACAACAAATTTAATCCAGCACAATATATCAGAATATAATAAATAATATCATAATCTTATATCATTGTCATGCACTAAACATGCCAACGTGTAATGAATTAATATGGGATGACAACGCATTCATATAATAACAAGTACAAGAAACACTAGGCTCACTCCAACCATACAACCAATTATTAATACAGCCGTCATTGTTGTCGCTATGTTACGTGATTATCGTTATTGTTCAAAGTATCAACCAAAAAACACCGTATACTGAAAAGTTATGCAACCAATACACGAATCAAACAATGCACCCATAAACAATGCATGGTAACCGGTACGAAATATATTTTCGCAACCCGATCCGAGACAATCGAGTACGACATTATACACAAATATAAGGCTTACCCCATCTATAAGGCAGAGGCTTCCTTCACAGAGATCTGTGTATGGTATATATAATTCTCGTGACGGGTTGGACCTAGATACACAAAATAACAAGCGTATAAATAAACACGCTTTACTGGTGATATTCTCAATACAATGGTTCATGAATAGAAAAAAATGAAACTATCGCAGTAAATGACAATATTCTAAAAACTCTGATCATGCACCCAAACTTATCACACATTCATGCGTTATCTAGATACATATTTCCCAAACAATATTTACGCATTATCTGGATACCTATTGTCCAAATAGCATAACACCTGGCAAATATATCAGTCTCTCCCATTTATGACAAATATTACTAGAAAATACCCTAATACTGAAAAGACAAAAAAAACTAACCTGAGCTATCGAATTTCCCGGATCAGCAAGCCTGTATTGCAATAAGGTCCGCCCGACAGTAAAGCAAAAATGAAATGCGCACAAAATCACATAGAAAATCGGGTTAAATAGGGGACGCTCGCACGATATGCACGTACCGATAAACAGCGCATTGACCACAAGCAATAGAAAGACAGAAAAGGTAATTTGGATAAAAGATTGGAACAGGCAAAGAACACGGACACCGATAAAGGTACAGAACAGGTGAAGATTAGCATATGAATAACCATACCTTTACGGTAGCACTGCAAAGAAACCACAGATAAAATACCGGAGGCTCCAGACGTCAAAACCGATTATCGTCAAAATATTACATCTGCCAAAATCGGGTCGGGTGAGGTGTCATGTTGAAGGACTCGTTGGGGAAAGTCCGACTGGATTGGTTTGTAGGAGAAGTAAGGCTATGGCGCGCATGCTTAGACAGGGATTTGTGTGAAAAGGGCATTTAAATGAACGTTTTGGGGTAGAGATGAATCATGCGTGGTCCGAATGGATCGTATAGGGTGTCGTAATAAAGCATTCATGGGGCGAGAGAAGGGAAATCCCCATGCAACGCTTTAACGCCTATCTTAACGCCTTAACGCCACGATAAAAAGTGTTCGTATAGTTTATTTTTCCCAATGTCACATCATACCCACGCTGGGGAAGCCGCGATGGGTATGTTTACAATTTAAGTATGCTCTTGTCCAATCAAAAGCCGCCATTTGATGATGCATATTCGTGTTCGTCCGTTAGGTGTATTCTCGGCTGCTCTTGTCCAATCAGGAGCTGCCATTTTTAGGGAGTGTTTACAATTCTCTTGAGAGGCCACCATTTGAGTATGTTCAATCTTCAGTCATGTTCGCTTTTGTTCGTTAGATGCATTCTCGGCTGCTCTTGCCCAATCAGAAAGGACAGTAGTAGATAATAGTACAGAGGCTGGATAAAATAATCTTCAACAGTTTAAGAGATATTAACGTTTTATTCCGGTGCACCAGCGGATCAGGAAAGGCACACGGTGTAGTCATATGCATAAACACTCAGTATAATAACTCGAACGAGATGAATACCAACTACTCAAAAATATATACACATATCTTCAGTAAACAAGCTTTATTGTCAAACTGTAGTAAACACAGAGCCCTAGGTATTCCCGGAATTAATCCCTTGGGAAATATTTTCGATTTTTAGCCCTCTTCCAACACGAAAGAAAAGATATATCTGATTATCGTCAGATATCAAAAAGTCTATCAAATGCGCGAAATCAAGGAAGTAAGTAACTGATAATGATGGCAAGGTCAAGTGTTCATGGGTGTGAATATAGAGTTATATGTCTAAGATAAACATATTTGACAACAGCAGAAAATAAATAAATATATTTTTGAGCAGTTTTTGTAGAGCGAACTGGCTAAACGTTACCGGTCCGTCTGCCTCTCACATACACGGAGTGTCTTATAGTAAGGGAGAATTTAAAAAAAAAAAAAAGGTTTACATTATAGATCATAGGTTATATACATACATATTTGTTTTTTTGCTAATTAAAGGCTAACTATAATTAGTTTGGGTAAGATATCTTGGTTATGACATTTGCTCTCCAGCTCAGGTCCGTAGCCTTGTGGGTAAAGTCAGCTAATTCTGACCATATGAGTTAATATAGTATACAGTTTTATGCCACAGGACAGATTACAACCAGGATAGCCAGCCACTTGTCTACCATGCTCAATATTGTACAAGATTAAAGTCAATTCAGGGTACATGTACACTATGTACGCACAAATGAACTACATAGTATAAACAGATGAATAAATCAGACTAATCAGTGGAAAAGAACAATGTTTTTATTATTATTGCTATTAAAGTAGCATGGTGGTAACTCGTAGAATGAGCAATGTTACAAGTGATGTAACCCGGGCAATGCCATGGAAATGAGTCTTCCATGAGGTATAATTAAGTACATAGAATATGAGATTTCAGCTCTGAACACTTGTAGAAAAATCACCAACTAGAATAGCTCGTCAATCACTGGGAGGTCCAAACTTCAGCTTGGTTGGATCATTCAGTGGGTATACTGAAGAAGATGCCACATTATGAAGGATGAAATTCTAGCTACTGGCAAGCAGTAAAGGACTGAACCGCAATAAGAAAACATCAATGCTGACCCTGCTGTTGACAGACAATGCACTTCGTTGGTACATCTGTCTGGAAGAGGGGACCAGGGATGACTTTACTGAGCTGTAAGCAGCATTTCTAGGAATGGGTCAGATCACCGAATTAACTGGTACCGTGTGGCTGCTCTATACCAGCTGTAGCAGGGGAAAAAAGGAGCGAGTGATTTTTTGTCACCAAAATACAGAAGGAGGGTGGAACACTAGATCTTGGAGCAAAACAACTAATATCCGTCGTTTTGAATGGGATGAAGGTCCATCTTCGTCATGTTGTCCTACAGCGAATTTATACCACACATGAGAAACTTTCTCGCAGTGCTGCGCTGGCGGAGCTTCCATGCATTTCGGAGAAAAAGAAAGGTAATATCCCTGTACTGTGGGTAATTACAACGCTTAGACGAGCTATCAGTTTCGACAGCTGCATTGCAGTCTAAGAAAGATTATTCTTAGGCTGAATTTATAGAGGCTCCACCTAAAAAACTGGGAAGATCAAATCTGCCGCATCAGGCTCAGCGACCATATCAGTCATATGCACAGGTCCCAGATCAACGAGCCATGCCTGCTGCTGAGATGCGATATCAAAAGTACCCTGCTGAAATTCAGTACATGACCAACTACTATGGCTGACGAAGATCGGAAGGCTTCCAGCAAAAACAACAACGACAACAACAACGACAGCAGAGACAACGACATCTAAAACAGTGTTTTAAATGTGAGAGGGAACATGTTCAACCCAGGGACAGTTTTGCAAACCGAACCACGTTGCCAGGATGTGCAGACTTGTACGTCGCCAGGAATATAACAATTAACGGGGTCAGCATATCCGAAATGAAATTAGATCTGATAGGCATTCATTGGATATACAGAGGGCTGGAAAAGTACGAGAATCCTCAGATGATCGGGATCGAATGCGAAACAACATGAAACATGTCTGCTGAACTTTGTAACATTCTCTCTGTGGACAAAGAGGAATTTAACTGATACACTGCTATTTAAAATTGCTCTCTATATGACCCTCCTGTGGACATAAATTACATAAGGAAAGAAACACAAAATTATACAAAGAAGGCAAAGTGTGGATGAGATATCTTGGTTATGACATTTGCTCTCTCTCTCAGGTCCGAGCCTTCTAGATAGGGCCAGCTTGTTCTGACAAGGATAATTCAGTATATTAGAGTACAGTTTATGCTGCAGGACAGATTACAGCCAGGATAGCCAGTCACTTGTCTACCATGCTTAATATTGTACAAGAGTAGAGTGAAGTCAAGGTACATGTATACTCTTTATACACAAGTGTACCACAGAATAGACAGATGAAGAAACCAGACTAAACAAAAGGAAAAGGACAATGTATTCCTGTTTTCTTCTGGTAATTTGCGGTAGGAACAATGTTACAGTATCATCAGAGATATCTATGAACTTTGAGTTTGGCGTGAAGAATCTGTGTTTACTTTGTGTGGAGACCACCTCCAAACAGAATAATGTCCTGCATCTGACAAAATTTCCACTTAAATTTAGCTGATCGAAGAAGGCTGATCGACAGAAGGACGACAACCTCATAAAGAAGAGAATAATTCGTTATTTTTTGTATTAATATTCGACATTGCAGACTACATATTATTAGATGTACTTCAATCTATGGTCTACGCCAAACGGAAAGAGACGAATGTCATCAACACAGGATGGCATATGCAGTGGCGTAAATACACACGTCCTCCCTCTCTTTCTTTAGGCAGGTTCGCTGACGGATCGTGAAGAACAGTCGTCCTCTATGTCGGACCACATGAAAACCTGGTTGGTCACAGAGTCCTTAATCTTCAAGGTTTCATCTAGTCGACCATCGAACAACGAGAACATTCCCCCTAAAGCAGAAAAATGGCAGAAAGAAAAGAAATACCCCATTTAGAGTATAATTTCGTTGCAATTGTCTCTTGCATATTTCAGCTAAAACTGAACAACTATGGGCGGCATTGTCCACTTTGATTGATCTAGAAATAGGGAACGATCTTCAGGAACACTGTAAATTATGAGAAAGATAACATTTGGTTATACTCTGGGCTGGAGAAGATTCGGACATTTCTCTTAAATGTGAGAAAAGGGCAAAAGTTAGCTTCAATTTTTTTCATTCACTGCCACAGTAAATTATAATTTGGTTTTGGGGTAACACAATGGTGTAACCAGCCAAATTCGCTATACACCAAGATTCCAAACATTTAAAGTACAAGTTTACCTGTGTGAATAAACAGTATTCTTTTGCCCTGAAACCTTCCAGGTGATTTGCTTAGCTCCTGTTGAAGACCATAGGCGGCCTTACCATTGTATACTGGATCCAGTATCACACTCGTCTGAATGGCAACTTGCACAATAAAATCTGCATATAAACAATGTACTCTACTCATAACATCAATGAGAACGACTTTTGCACACAATCTTAATGTCTGTACAGTAACAAATTCACTATATGCAACCCAGTGACGTAATTATGGAGATTAGTGTGGCTATAGCTGTCTTGCATCAAACTTCAGTATTATAGCTCAGATTGGTCTTCAGATCTGCAAAACAAGTCGCATTCCAACGCAAACATATCTTTGCTGCATCGTATATAGTATGGGATGGCATGTGATGTACAGTACTAGCTGGGTAAGATTTTGCATTTTCTTCTAGCAAACAATGTTCTCAATACCAAATACATAAAGACCTTGAGAAAGTTGAGATGGGGAAGTAATCTAGGTCATTCTGCTATTGTAGGTCCTGAGCTGTCAATTGCAAAGCATTGCAAGCGATTTCTTTTGTATAATCAAGTTAGCAAAATATGTTCTGATCCTGTTCTTCAGTGACCGACGACTGAGATCGCTGGCTGTCGCCGTAAGTCGTCAATGTTGACGAATTTATGACAAAACATATACCGACCAGGACTGTTTTATCCCACGACAGTCGTTCCCACTCTCACGAAGAATCCCTCCCCCACCCCAATCTACACAGGTTAAACTCTATGATTCCCACCCCCACCACAATCTACACAGGTTAAACTCTATGATTCCCTCCCCCACCCCAATCTACACAGGTTAAACTCTATGATTCCCTCTCTCACCCCAATCTACACAGGTTAAACTCTGTGATTCCCTCCCACACCCCAATCTACACAGGTTAAACTCTATAATCCTTCCAAGGAATACTTCGTTGCGCTTGATTTGTCAGCCATTGTAATGTATGTAATATATATGAGACAACGGGAGGCCCAGCATATACTCCCGCCGCCTCGATATGTATTAGACAATGTGTTAATTAGCGTGAGAGCGATACTAGGGGATTGTGAAACCCCAGCATTATAACTATTGAAAAGCCAAAATAAACAGAACTGTTTCAACTGTATCAACAATGATATACTGTATGAGACTCAAACGTGGGTTCGTTGTTTATTGCTTCGCGTACACAAATTTAAAACTTTCGAGTTGGAGCCTTCATCGAATCTTTATCTTTTTATGTTGAATTGCATAAAAAATAGAGTAAATTTAACATTATACACATTCAGTTTATCCGTTTCCATGGGTTACCGAATGTCATACAGAGGTATACACAATATAGATTATAATTGTTTGTGAATTGCCGTGGAGTTAACGTCACCAAGTTTTATTTTCTATGTACTTCCATGGCAATTCGAAAACAATTATAATCATTTCTATGACCAGGACTGTTTTATCCCACGACAGTCGTTCCCACTCCCATTTTTGGTGTTGAAATCGATCAACATCATTTCTTCACCCCAATTTATGATGTTGACCACACCATTTTCTGACTGTATTGCGCATGCTTACCGAGTTCGTCTTGCGTTGACAAGGCATATCCTCTCCCATCGTAATTTCCTATCAGATCCATTATATCTCCCGCCCTGACCTCACAAAGTCCCAGATCGTCTAAGACTTGGTTCATGTGCTTCTCCCATTCATCGCTGGCGGGGACGACAGTTATACCATGGACTCTGAAAGGTAATCAAATGGCTAATTTGTACTGATACTGTCCCAGATCTTTTTGAATGTAAGAGAAATGTAATCCATCTAGCTCCATACAGTATCAAACTGCGTCCTGTAAATATAGGCCTGGGATATCATGTCGAAGTATTTATTGCTAGCAGTATATGGTGCACACACAGTCCAATTAGGTATTGCGGATTTAAGGAAATATCTCAAGATGAGATATATTTTGGTTGACAAACCATTCAGGTATCCACCGCCAATCATCAATAATGTTGAAATATAATCTTATTAAATGAAAAGTAAACCTTTGGGAAAAGTATGTTGCAAATGAAAGAATGGTTCCATCAGTGTCCAAAAATATTTTTTAAATTTATTTTTTGCGATTTAATATGTGTTTGTATGGTAATCTGTTACGACTATTCCATTTTCCAATTCCATTGATTATTGCAAATAACTCCCAAGTAGACATCGATAGGAAAGTATGTTGACCCTTCATTGCTTTTTTAGTGAGTAAACAACAATGTATATAAATGACTTAAAAGGCAACTGGACCAAAAAATAATTGTTTACCACTTTACCAACATTTGTCTGTGCTCATCTTCTAAAGGAAGCCTATGGTGTGCAAAAAGGTCTTCTCCTACAATCTGCCCACGGATAAATACAGCAAAAATGTCAAATATATTCCTGCTCCCGTCTATTCAGAGAAGACATATACATGCCTTCGTCACTACGCATAGCCTTCCATCTTTCACAGAAGTCCTGTGATTACAAACGTACCATAGTCTGTTTTGCTATTTTGAAGAAATCAGGTGCGTTAGATGCATCTCGCACTAAGAACTCCGTATCGATCGGCGGACTGAAGTTCAGGTCTACTTTCTTGCCGTATAGGTCAATATGTGTTTGTTAGTATAGAGGTATAATTATTTCGATGATTTCGGCTCGATGAGTTATTGGACGCTAATGGAAGAAAACGCTTCTTACTTTAATCTGGAGCCCGTCAAGTAATTACCCAGGGCCAGACCTGTCACCGTCCCTCCGCTTCCACAGGGGCATACGATGTCATCATAGTCATCAAGAATACCCTGTCAAGGAATAAAGATTGAGTTCATATCAGAACGTAATGTGGAAGCCGATTGCAGGAAGCCTTGAAAGAAAGGTTTGCAAATTCTAGCTTGCAATCCTCTCTGATACCCTAAAAAAATAACAAAATAAAGTGAATGTTTTAAATAACAAGCGTTATCCATTCGGTTATCTTTCTTTGCTGACATTCTTCATGTCGTGTTCTGATCACTCAAAATGAGTTTTTTTCAGTCACTTTTCGTGAGTAATCTAGTTACGAATCACGGAAAATTAAATACATACGGTTATTTTTGCTGTTATTCCTCGTTCGGTTGAGTCAAATTGAAAGACTCGCCAAAAGCGGTACGTAGAAACAGTAGAACAAGGTTAGGGTAGAAAAGTTCACGAATATAAATTAAAGCTCGTGTGAAACACGGGCGAAGAGCATTTCCCCAGATAATTTTATAACACATAATTTGGTACTCACAGGACTTTAGATCTCCCCAACAATGATCTCTTTGGAAATCAAACATGTTGTTTAGCAGATATGATGCTACACATGTTTACCTGCATTCATGTCTGTAGCGCCACCTAGTAACAACCAAATACCACGAAAAACAAGCAGGTGAAATCTAAAGCCCTAGGGAGATTGCACATAAAAGTTCAATGGAAAAAACTTTAATCATGATAATGGTTATGGAGGTTTTGACGCTAAGTCAGATAATTGAGATTTTTCATTTAAATAGCAATTTGGTTCGCACCAAAATAAAATTATCATGTCGGCAATCCTACATTTATGCTTGGCAACATAGAATAGAAGAATCTTTAAATATTTCTCCAAGCGAATGGCAAATTTTTATTTCACAAAAAACTTCTTTTTTTGAAATGCAAAAAATGTGCCTTTATAATTACGCCACACCACAACCTTTTCAGCACATTGCCTATCCTTCAAGATCATTGTAGTAAAATTTCATAGAAATCAAACAAGTCGTTCAGACGAAATCGTCACAGAAAGATTTACCTATGCTCTGACTACAACGCCATCTAGTGGTGAGCATCAGCTATCGAAACACAACCAGGCAAATTTCCCAGGCCTAAGGAGATAGCACACAAAGTCTGACCCGAAAATATTTAACGGTTTCAGAGATATTCACGTTTAAAGTCGCGGCGGCGGCGGCGGCGGTGGCGGCGGATCCGGCGGAGCCGTTTCTCATGAAAACATAAGAGCATCCACTTTGTGGAAATGCTCTAATGAAGTGCAAGTGATCAAACATTATCAGTATCAGTGCAAAGTATGCCTTTCTTGCAATAATTTTGGTAATTTTATTTCAAAAAGTAATATGATGGACTGTATACGAATACTATTGATTGGCATTCTAGTTAAAATTAACTCCTATCTACTCCCCCATTTGGATATTTCGCTTGTGGGATCTAACAGGCTTGCACTGATGCAAGTGTTGACCAATCCCGAGCAAGTAAATAGTCAAAGTAGTGATAACACCATTTAATATTCATGACCTCGGCGCCCTGAACACCAAATTCAATTGAAATCAGTAAGTTCCTATATTGGGGAGCATTGATAGGATATTAATTTATTAAGATTGTATTGATTAACAAAGAGTACTAGTATTTCTTACCTCTTATTAAAGGTAGAACTCTGACCATCTATTGTAAGTTTTAGGAGATGTTTAACGCATATATATATATATTTTTTTGGTGGACTCTCCATTTATCTACTTTAAGAGCAAAATCAATGATTAAGGAATTCTATGCAAATAAGATTCAATGGTGTCATCTAAAGACCCGGAGGCAATGAGCTAACTTTTGGCCAGAATAGCACTATGCACACTCTAAACGTTCAGCTTGCTTTTTTCTAAAATTCTGATTATTTGCAGAAATATCTTTACCAGAACAATATGCTACTAAGAGCTTCATTTCGAAAATTCCGTCGGTTATTTCATTTGAATTACTGAATATGCAATAAAAAAGTCATTTGTAAAAGTTTCAAGGCAGTTTTATTTTCTGAAATAAAACCCTATAATCAGAAAGTATTCATGAATATAAGCTGTCATTGTTCTTCTATCTAATTATCCCCGTTTCAACGGTGGGACATCCCCAGATTATCTTTGTACCAAAGCACCATATAATAGAAGTAGAATATCTCGGCATCTAATAAGAATATTTCGATGAAATCACTGGTAATAGTCTTTGAATAAACCTTACAATCACACATCTGCCTTTCATATATTTTGATTTCCTATTGACCTCTCGTTTAATTTACCAAATGTGCATCGATGGGTACAGTGATTAAATTTATTAATCAAAACAGATTAATATTTAGCCAGAACCCACACGATCTTGACTAGACAATATACGAGTTGTCAGAGCATTTCCATCATAGCTCTCTAGATTTGTATCTAATACCGCTTATGCCGGTGCTAGGGGCCGTGTGGTCATGTCATCCAAGTTGCCACATGAACAGGTACAATAAAAGCGTACCTGAGATACAACGCATATCATGAATCGTTCGATTCTTGGTATGTGCTTTAGAATAGGTTAACCAGAAGACTATACTGTGAAGTCAAGTGACTCTGTCAGTATGTCGGCACCTCTTCCCACTTCCCTTATATGTGTTGTAATATCACCTGTTGTATCATCTCCTCAAAGGCTTTGAGGTAACCAAATACGCCCACACTATTAAAGCCACCCACTGGAATTCCATAGACATCCTCGCCACTATCTTGTCTGAATAAGAATTAAAACACAAAACTTAAGAGTGATGTCCTACATTTGAGAGACAAATGGCTAATGTATACGTAGCATATGTTATTATTGGACAATAATTTGTTATGCAGCAGTCATGCATACCAAACCAGATTCATGTATTCATAAACATCTGAACTGATAGAAAGAAGGTGTATTGGTGAGATGAATAAGTGGTGGAAAAATTGACGACGTCTAGCGATTAAAGTGCAGCCACATGTCTCCACAGGAAAGCCTCCTTCGGCGCACCTCACATTTAGACTAGAATACGGAGGTTTGTAAGACGTAGCCTTCTGTTACTCTCTACAGTGCAACCTGTGTATACCGACCATTCTTGGGATCAGATTATAGTGTCGGTTTCAACAAGATTCTGGTTTATCAAGTCTTTCAAGTTATCAAATTCTTTAAATTTAAGTATTGGGACTATGGATAATATCTGTATTTGGAGGTTGGTCGTGTTGCCAAGGTGTCGGTGTCAGATTTCACGGTTCCTGGATCAAGCGAGAATGAGGGGATAAACATTCTCACATGAAATGAATGACAGGGAATTTAATGACGGTTTGAGATCACCAGTTGTATTCTAACTAAAATTAAAATGACAGTATGCGTGAATCTGTAATTAAAGAAAGACAAGTTCAATGTTGCAAAAGAACTATCAAACATTTAGTAACCAGTCGTCGTCCATATTAGAATTTCCTTGTCCATAATACCAAACCATTATCACAGGAATCTCTTACTTGATTTTTGCGGACAATTTGTCCATCTTTGCTTCAAGATCCACCGTCAAATGCATATCCGTCGGCAGTGGATCGAAGTACATCTTAGCCCCGCACAACCTGTTTAGTAATAGGTTACCTTGACAACCAACATCTTCCGGCGCCTGAAAATTCGAGAAGTAATACTCTCAACAGTTCTCATATTTTATTGGCAGTAGTTAACTACAGACTCTAAATCCAGGAACATTGTATGCAATTATCCAGACTACCCCTTTAACCAGACCTGGGTATGGGGTTGTTTTCAATTCAGCATTATTCGATTAAGTGGGTTCTTGAATATCCAATTGTTATGATAATTTCTGTCGTAGCCCCCGTAGAAAAAATAGAAGTACTGTTTTATTGCTTATATTACTGGGGTTAATTATAGCTGATTTTTTAAAATGACTGCCATGAGGATCGTCAGAACAGTGATCATCGGAAATTTCCATATTTCGCATTTTATTTAATTCGGCACACAGTACTGATTGTCTAAATTGTTTATAAATTTTTGAGAGGCAGTCATCGTGAATACATGTCAGCAACACAAGCGTACCCGTTAGAGCGATGAACCGGCAAGGGTTCGAGCCCCGCTGGTGCATGTGTGAAAGTTTGCCAGTTATTTGCGGGCGGGCGGTGGTTCTCCCCGTATTATTCAGCCATATGAGTGAAATAAACTTCCGTGTAACATGAAACCAAACTTCCCCCACAATCGAACTAGGCGCTTTGGAACAACAGGCGCGTGTGCAATGATGAAGTTTTATATTTCAAATACTGGGTTAAATGTGTCGTAATAAATGTGGGAGAATAAGGGTGAATGAAGTGATTAGAAATGGAACATTATCGTCTTTCTATTATAAGGTTACAACTTTAGGCAAAGTCCTTCAGAGCCTAATGGAATATATATAATATATAATGAAAGTGTATCCCAAAGCATTTGGTTAAAGGATTCAGATTAAGACAAGCCTGTTTCAAAAACACAACGTATCTTTAGAGGAAATAATGTCGAAGGCTATAAAAAAACCCCACAACGAATACAGATATATGTTAGCAAATTATAGTGAGCAGTATGCATGCTCAATAAGTAAAAATAAAGTTTTTAGAAATGAAACTTTGGATTGATATTGACCACTGGGTAAAAGCAGTCCAGTATACAAATTTGGATAGGCTAGGGTTGATGCAGTGAAAATATGTACTCATTATCTACGCCTCTGTTCACTTTGTTTTGCAAAACAGAAGATGAAACAATAGAACACCAGTTTTGAAGTTGTCCATATACAAATAGATGTTGGAAGGGTATTTTTGATTGGTGCGCATCTGAAATAAAATATTCTTTAAGTTCTGCGTCCGCCATTGTGTTATACAGTATTCACTTTAGCTGAACTTTATATATATCAAACCAGAACATGAGAAACTTTTCGAAATAAATTTAAGAGAGTACTATAGTCATATTACTGTACTGAGAAAGCAATCTTCTCTTCAAGCTGCTAGTGGTTCAAATTTATAAAATGATGGAAGAACCTTAACTTTTTAGTAGAATGAGCTCGAACCTGGTGCAAAACACCACCTATAGACGCGCAACAATGTAACTCAGTATC
Source organism: Hanleya hanleyi (assembly GCA_036873755.1). Lineage (NCBI taxonomy): Eukaryota > Metazoa > Mollusca > Polyplacophora > Lepidopleurida > Hanleyidae > Hanleya > Hanleya hanleyi. The sequence goes on from JAVTVY010037439.1 coordinate 34,321, forward strand.
CAATTCTCTGATAGAAAAAAGTTTCAGATATGCTGTCGGATACTGATTTATTGTTATTTATTTTGTTGCATGGCATCACATGCATGGTTGTTGGCAAATGTTTGGTGTGAGAATTCAGACAATTTGTTGGGGCTATTGTAGGGCGTCAACGTCTAGAAACGTTGTTAATCTGAGATAGGCTTATGTAGGTTCTGTCTCGTTATTCCTTAAGTTTAAAAGTTTAAGTTTGCTTCTATTACTGTCTTTTTGACAGCTGTCTGGGAATAAAAAAATATATACATAAAAAAAATATATATATATCTACCCCACAAATATTATGCTACAAAAATTAAAGATTGTATAAAGTAACAAAAGCAAGTACCGATTATTGTGATGGGGGTAGACCATTTCTTAGTTATATTCGATGCTGGCTGCAGATAGGGAAACTTATTAACGAGAACCTTGTGATAATTTGAACTTGAGAGTGGTTTTTAATGCAATAAGGAGAGACACAATACAAACATTCTTTGATAACTCGGAATAAATATCTACTGAAAATTACCTTCTTATTAGTGTTGCCACTGTCGAGCAAAAAGACGAGGTAACTACAAAAACTTTACCAACTGAATGCAGGTAAGGTCGATGCTCCATAAATTATAGATATCTCCAAGGTCTTTGGGCTTTTCAATTGACAATACAGACGCCTCCGTGCCTCTGATCTCTTCATTAAACAGTGTTCTGTCGAACGTTTGTTCTTTTACCTTGTTTTGTGAACTCCCGTAATACAATAATGTGGTGAACCCCCAATATCGTATATATATATATATATTACCTCACATTGGCATCAATTCTCACTCTTAATATATTCTTGAAACTCATGTGTGGCATAGATGGATTGTCATCTACAGCTTGATAGAAGCATATAATAAGCATATTCAGTTCTCTTCCTTCAGGTGCCGAAATCTCCCCATCCCCCCACTTCCCGGCGCTACCTTTGCCAGACTGGAGGGAAACCGACATTCGCCTAGTCTATCGGATAGGATTAACACATGTGTTTCGGAATCAGAGTGGGTTACCTTAATATCTTCATACATAATGAGGTGGGCCTGTAATCCGACCTGTCTGGCAGCGACAGCCGTTATTCTGCTATGATTGGAGTTAATCCCTCCAGCTGTGATCACATGTTTACATCCCTTAGAGATCGCATCAGCCAGAAGGAACTCCAACTCTCTTACCTATTATAAAAAAGAGAATTATATATTAAATAAGCCCCAATATTTTCCAGCTTTCCATAATGGAGATTGTAGTACATATATGTAGTATGGGAGATCCCAGATCTTTGATAGCTCAAAGTAACCATACTAAGGTAACTGAGGTAACCAAACTCATCCTGCGTAGTGAGTTAAGAACCGGGGATCTGGGTTACAATATCGTTCTGACGAGTGTCATTCCTACCATTTCGCCAAAACATGACGAAAAGTGGGCCTTTCATGGCATGCGATTAATTTATTTGATTGATTTACCGGGGTGCACTGACCACATCAGTAGTAGTGTCTAAGCAGATCGAGTTAACTTTCACCCGGATGTAATGACGTCACGGGGAGGATTTGAGGAGGAACTTGGTCACGTGGCGATCACGTGATCAAGGCATGTACTGACCTGTCTAGGCTATAGTTCCGGCAACCTTTGACCTCGAATTCTTCCGCGGTGATGCGGTCTGGTGGTGATGCGGTCTGCCTCCGCGGAGAGAAAGTAGTCCCCTGGGTTGACTTCCAATGTTAATGTATATGGGGAATACCTAAATAGACGTTTTGTGACCTAGGTGGGTCCCTAGTGGACCGATGGGGTCGAGTGAGGTATCAAAGTGAAGCATTCGTGAAGGGGCATCTGATGGACTGGGTGTGGGATTGAAATATCGGCATTCTGCGCATGCGCGGTGGCCAAAGGGTATGGAAATAGACGTTTTGGGATCTAGGGGAGCCTCTAATGGGCCGATGGAGTCGTATGAGGTATCACTGTGAAGCCTATGTGAGGGGGCATCTGCCTGGACTAGTGGCTCGGACGTTGTCACCATTCTGCGCATGCGCGGTGGCCAAAGGGTATGGAAATAGACGTTTTGGGATCTAGGGGAGCCTCTAATGGGCCGATGGAGTCGTATGAGGTATCAATGTGAAGCCTAGGTGAAGGGGCATCCAGTCATGGGTGGGTGCATGTAAAATTTTTCCTGAAAAAAAAAGCGGAATACGGACTTTACCCCTAAAATCCGGGAAAACCCCTATCACCTCTAGCCAAAAGGGCTAATATCGGTCCCCGGGCTTCTTGGGACCTGCCTATCAAGTCAATGGGGTGATGTGAATAACAACAAGTTCAGCAATGTTCATACAGTTTATTATCCCCAATGTTACATCATACCCAGGCTGGGGGAGCCGCCCTGGGTATGTTTAGTATGTTCACAGCAAAACAAATTGAAATATCAAACACCATGTTTTATTATTTAACGCACCGTCACATTAGGTACAAGTGTTTACTGAGCTCAAGTCAATGATCAGAATGTAGACATAGAGAGTATGTACGGCATGTTATGGTATTCATCAGTGCACGAGTGACGCATTCAACCGATGGCGGTGGTGGATCAGCTTGGTAAGGAAAAACGTAACATTGGTCACCCTCTTTACTGTCCACTTGGTGTTGGGTCGTTGTTGTTGGGCCCATTCCAAGGGATCCACGGTGTCCAGTTTCTCCAGCATCATCTCTAGTGACCTCCGGTTAATGATGGTAAACGGTTGGTCGTACACTGGGTTGATGGCACTGGAATAGAAATAGCGCAATTCACCCGTCATCTTATGGCATAAGATGTACCCAAATGCTACATTTAATGTGAAGGCCGTAGGTTGGTCATTGAAGATGGTTTCCACGTAGCTGCGTAGACGGGTGAGGTTGGTCAGTGGGAAATTGTAGATATCTTGAATAGGGCGATGACGGTGGAAACAGTGCCGTGTCATGGACCAATGGCGCCGATCGATGTCACTCACTGGATGGTTGTCCTGTAAGAGATCGCTAGGAACATTTATGGGCTCGTCCAGAAAATGTTCGATGTATGACGTATGACTCGAAACCGTAACGGTGGGGTCCGGCTGGAAATCCAGGCTCTTCCCAACTGTGGGTATAGGCGGGCTCTTCGTCATCGCATCACCAGAGGCGTTCGCCTTCCCGGGCTTATCTTCACTGGGTCTGACCTTCCGCGGCTCCTCTTCAGTAGGAAGTTGTCGCCAAAACCGTAGAGACGGGACATGAATCAAACGCTGATGCCGTCTTAACTGACTGCGTCGTTTGAAGAGTTCACCACAATCCTTACATTGTTCCGTCGCGCCCTCGTGGACTGAGCGTTCGTGGCGCAGTAAATGATCCTCCCGATTAAATGACCGTGCGCAGGTTATACAAGTATGTCGTGCACCGTTGTGGATGGAGGCCTCGTGGCGTCGTAAATCTTCTGGGCGAGTAAATGACTTCTGGCAAGTTGTGCAAGTGAACATCTTGGTGGTTGACAGAGTGTCTGATGAAACGGCAAGGCCGCTTCCCTTTTATAGCACGCTAGCTGGTGATCTATTTTTAGCACACTCAGTTCAACTATCCCCAAGTCGAGGGCCGAGCCGTGACATCTTCGGTCACCTCCGTGTCTCTTCGGGCACCTCCGTACGGACTTTACCGAAAAGACACGGACTTTACCGAAAAGACACGGACGTACCCGAAAAGACACGAAGGTGAACGACATTGTGGAAAAACCCCACAGACAGGTTAGTACATGCATTCCTATGATGTTCACAGGTTACGCCCATTCACGAAGGGCCGTCACAGGGCGTAGTAGAAAAAAGCGCATTTCTAACCTTATTGACCTTATGGCGCAAGCGAGTATAACAAGTGCCACGCACGGTGTATAAAACCCTACCCAACAGGTACACTATAAAGCCACCTCTCTAACCGTTCGCTTTTCATTCCCCACCATGGCAGCGAGCGGAACAGAGCTTGCGTTATTCCAACTGACGTCCGACGTCTACCTCATCGTCAATGACGATCACCTGGAGCTGGTCCAAGACGCACCGCAGAAGGTGAAGATTTTGTTATCGCTATCAGGCTGGACTCTATTGACACGATTGTTACAGGAAAAAGACCCCGAAAGGGATTTCATGCACGTGGAAGTCGGCGTGCACATACGCACTGCTGGAGAGGATTCCCTTTTTCCCCGGTTGGAACAGAGTGGAGGTACCTATATCACACTCTGTCCACCCTTATGGATGGCACTGAAAGATGTACTCCCCGAGGTGGATGACTTACTACACCCCGAGGTGAAAGAAGGGACTGTGGCTACAGGGAGGCTTACACCTGGCTGCACCCTATTGTTGTACCCCAAACGAGTGGACCTCATCGATAGCGGACTTAGGTGTTGGTGTACGCCTGAACCCAAAGCGCACGTCTCTTTGTCACCGGAAGGATGGACTACCTTGAAACGGGTGTTGTTGGGTGACCTGCACGGTGATAGCATTCACCTGTGTGACGACGTCTACATTTCCTGCAGTCCCTTTTTCGCTCGACTCCTCTGTCTGAACGACGGTGGTTTTACCCTGGACCCCGATCTATGGACGGCTTTGGAACAAGTAGTCCCCATTGTCGATAAGGTACTATCTCCATAGGAGCCACATAACCCATCAGAATAGTACGTATCACGGACTACACCCGTAGAGCTACATCTAGGCGCGCATGTGTGACATGGTCTATAAAACACGTCCCTCTGGATCCCACACCTTCATTTCTACGGTTGCAGAGCCATGACGGAGATCCAGCCCTATGCGACTCGCATTTTACAGCATGCCACCGTGGTTAATTCACTCACGGGTTACCGAGCAGTGGTCCGGTCCATGTTTGCAGATGGCGACGACAACGAGGGGCGACGCCAGATCCTGAACGAGTTCACAGAAGCGGTCCTCGACAGAGTGCACTCGATGGAGAGGTGTGCCATCACTCACCACTACTGGACTATGACAGCCATCCTTGATGCTCGGGCTATGGACCACGAGCGCTCACGCCGGAACCAGCGACGGCTGGTTGGCCTCACAATAGTCTGTGCCCTATTGACCCTGGCGCTGTGGTATTGACAGTGGGACCTCACCATAAATACGAGGGTCCGACAGAGTGTGTGTCATTCACCGTTCGTCATTGGATCAAGCATGTCACCAGTCCTACGAGCCATCCTTCCCCTTATACCCCGGGTGGGGTTACACGTCTATGAAGATAAAGTCACCCTCGTGGAAGACCGTGGAGATGTTTGCTGGTCGCCCGCTGAGACCGTATCGAATACGGTTACGCTACACCGTGACGGCTGGACCAAATTTAAACGGGTGTTGAGCGGCGAGCTCGATGGACACCTCATCCACATAGACAATGCCATCTACGTATACCGTGGACCCTTCTTCCCACGCCTGGGCCGCTAACAAGACCCTACGCGAGGCTTCACACTAGACCCCGATCTGTGGATAGCCTTCGCGAAAGTGGTGCCTATCGTGGATCAGCTGTTTACACCGGACGAGCGGTCATCAGACGAGTTGGAGTGGGCTCGTGCCCTGAGAGAAGCAGCGGCAGAACCCAATGAACAAATGTCTAGCCATGAACCAGACGACGATGCCATTGATTACCCGGCTAGACTTTGACCACCCGATCCTTTGATCTCACGGGGTTCTCCCTATAAATACGAGAGACAGTCAAATCTGGTACCATTCACGTACTGACCATGACGGAGCATATAATACTGGCGTATCTCAGCTTGACCCCCGAGGTTTTCCTGCACGTGTATGCGGATAAGGTCGATATCATGGAGGAGGTGGGAGACATCTGTGATGCGGACCCTACACAACCGTGCCCGGCTCACATTCGTCTGTCCCGAGAGGGCTGGACCAAATTCAAACGGGTGTTGTCTGGTGAACTGGACGGCGATCTCATCCACTTGTGTCACGATGTGTACATCCGACGCGGCCCTTTCTTTGCTCAATTGGCTCGGACAGTGCATTTTACCCTTCACCCTGATCTATGGTCTGCATTGGAAGATGCCGTGGTAGATGTGGATCAAGTGTTTATCAAGCGGTCATCAGACGAGTTGGACTGGTCATTCACCATGGACACTGTGGAAGCCAAGGAAGAAAATCAGAAAGAAACTCCGGCCCAAGATATACCTGTTATAAATAAACGATAGAGCCAGGGTCCATCATCATTTGTCACCATGAAGCGCTGGGAGAAGGTGTTGGATAACTTATACTACAGTCCCGACAGTCCGGCGGCCTATAGTGCATTGTCGGCTCTCTATCGAGCGGCCAAACCCCAGGGGATACAACGTGCCCAAGTCCGAGATTGGTTAAGAAAACAAGACACCTATACCTTACATCGATCTGTCCGTCGCCATTTTCTACGGAACCGGGTCATCGTGGGAGGAATAGATGCCCAGTGGCAAGCGGATTTGGTCGATATGAGCGCCTTTGCCAAACACAACGATGGGAATCGGTATATCTTGACGTGCATCGATATTCTGTCGAAGTATGCGTGGGTGGTACCCATCCGGACGAAAACGGGGGCGAATCTCATAGCGGCGTTCAAGGACATCTTCAAGACCAGGCGCAAACCCATGTATTTGCAAACCGACGAAGGCACGGAATTCCTCAACAGACCGTTCCAACAGTTTCTGAAAGCCCAGAAGGTGTTTTTCTTCCATACGTACAACGAGACCAAGGCTTCCGTGGTGGAAAGGTTCAACAGAACATTCAAAGGCCGCATGTATAAATATTTCACCTATAAGAATACAAGGCGGTACATCGATGTTCTCCCGAAACTTGTAAGTGGTTACAATCGAGCCTATCACCGGAGTATAGAGAGAGCCCCCATTACCGTGACCCAACGCAATGAAGCCCAAGTCCGGCGTGTCTTGTACCCCAGGCCATCGCAGCGAACGCCGAAGACGGTGTTCAAGGTCGGGGACCCTGTACGGATCAGTAAAGTCAAGGGCAAGTTCGAGAAAAGTTACTTGCCCAACTGGAGCGATGAGCACTTCCTGATTAAACGGCGCCTACCCCGCCAGCAGCGAGTCTATGAACTGGAAGATCTTCAAGGGGAACCGTTGCTAGGGACGTTTTACGAGACGGAATTACAGCCTGTCGTAAAAACACAGCAAGACTACTACACGGTGGAGCAGATTTTGAAAACGGAACGTCGACGTGGCAAACTGTTTCATTTCGTCAAATGGCAAGGCTGGCCCAGTTCCTTCAATTCCTGGGTCGCTGCCAACCAGGTGAAACGACTATAAAGCCAGACACCACTACCGTCATCCACGTCCGACCACAGTGCTATGGACAAACAGCATCTGCCTCTGAACACAGCGTCTCCCAAAACGCGCAAAGCGCAAGTGGGCTTTGGGTGATAGTGCTAACCCTGCTGAGTGTGTTGTACGGAGGTGTGTTTTACGACGTAGCCTATGTCAGCACGTTACTTAACCAACTGAGAACACCAGCCACCAGTGAAACCGGTCTACAGATAGCACCAGTCAACCCCGTATCGAGCCCAGTCACCACCACACCCCGTGTACAAGCCACATCGAGCTCCACACCAAGCTACACTTACACCAAGTACACCTACTACGTCTCAAGACCCACCGCATTTCATCCCTCACAGTGAACCGTCCACCCACGTTGTACCCATCACCACCATCATCATCCCTGAACGTGAACAGACAACGACGACCGACATTGTACCCACCACCACTCCAGTTCACTCGTACGAAATTTACAAGAGCGGGTTACCACGACAACGGATAGACCTCAAACCATGGACCCCCGTTGGCAGCACCCCTTCACCTGCGTCATCGCAGGACCGACGGGCTCCGGCAAAACGCACTTCGTCAGGAAGCTCCTTCAACACGCCGACAGCATGATCACCCCACCCATTGCCCGAGTCGTGTGGTGTTACGGAGAATGGCAGGAAGCGTATGCAGCAATGCCCTACATCACGTTCGTGGAAGGCCTACCCAACCTGGCCGATTTGGAACCCGACACCTTGGTGGTTCTGGATGATCTCATGGCGGAGACGGATGCGCGGGTCACCCAACTCTTTACCAAAGGCAGCCACCATCGACGGCTCAGCATCATCTACATTGTGCAGAATCTGTTCAGTAAAAACAAAGAACATCGGAACATCAGCTTAAATGCCCACTACCTGGTGGTCTTCAAAAACCCGAGAGATACCACTCAACTGCTGCACCTCGCGAGACAGATGTATCCCGGCCGCACACCGTTTGCGTTGGAAGCCTTTAAAGATGCCACAACCCCTCAGCACGGGTATATGCTCTTCGACCTCAAGCAAGCCACCCCCGACCACCTTCGACTACGGACCGGCATTTTTCCCGGAGAGACCCACCACGTGTACTTGCAAAAATAATGTAAACACACCCACAGTGGCTCCCCCAGCTGGAGTGTGTGTTTGATGATGGGGATAATAAAAAGAATGAATACCACAGCATGGTTGACTTTGTCTCTGAGGTAGATAAAAAGGGCAGAGTTGTGGGTTCTGGCATTAGTTGTACATCTGCATGAGTACGGAAGCGCTCCGTGTATTGAAGACCCCACCGTTGGTCCGAACCATTGCCCGCGAGTTGATCCGAACCATTGTACGCGTGCCTGATCTTGCTGTCTGTGCGAGATCGGGTACAACCTGTTAAAAAGCAACGTACCACTGACTCCGGCTCAGAAGACCAAGTTGGCCAAGCATAAGACAGGTCTCCGAACCCTAGTCCAGAAGCGGGTCCCTCAAACACAAAGAAAAAGGTGTTACAGAAAGGCGGCTTTCTCGGGGCCATCTTAGCACCGTTGGCCGCTTCCGTGTTGGGTCCAGTATTGGGTGGACTCTTCGGCCGACAATGAACCACACGAAAAAAATGGTCCTCGTCGAACCACGGTTGCTTCAAAACCTCCAATCACCCTACCCTGTCCCACCTACGGTGAAGACCATAAACACCCTCGATGGAGAGATGCAACAGATCTTACAGAGACCGGGGTTAAGCGACAGTGAGAAAGTACAACGGTACAATGAGACGCTTCAACGGTACATGCCGTTCATGGACCAATACAAAACCCTCTCTACCCCACCACCACCACCACCACCACCACGTGACACACCGCCGACCTCAGCACCGCTCCAACAGCCGCCATTACCAGGGGTACCACCCACAGCCCCACAGTGGGTGGAAGACGAAGTGCTGAAGAGTGTACCTGCATCGTTCAAGAAACAAGCTGGCCTGGTATTACAACGGATGAAACAGAATCCTAACATGACTTGGAATGATAAAGGCGAACTCCTGGTACAGAATCAAGTGGTTCCCGGCACCCACATGACGGATTTAGTGAATGACCTGATGCGTCAACGCAGGTCGCACACGGATCCTCGAGGATGGGAGGTCTTCGCTCAAGGCTTGAAAGACATGCATGTACCACAGGAATTGGTGGGGAACCCCCACCGCTGGGCCTTTATGCAGCGTGACTCACCGAGTCGTGCACCACGACAGACTCCACTACCTTCTTGGGAAGCCGAATGGGAACCGGAGTCGCCCCCCAAAACACCACCACCACAACGGGCACCTTCTTTTCAGGCCTTTAAAAAACCACCCTCGATCAGGACACCCCACATCTCCAGAGCCGTGACACGTAGCAAGTCAACGCGACGAACACGACGCCGGACACATCCGCCCAAGGCCTGGAACACCTATTAAAACCAACAGCAGCAGCAGGACAGCTCAGTCGCCATGTTTTACCTCACCCTACCCAGTAACAGTTCGCTGGATGTGTTTCCTGACAACATCGTGGCCAAGTACGTGACCCAGTTACCGCAACCGTTGCATTTACCTGGACGATGGGAATGTGGCCTCGTGGATATCCAATACCCTTACTCGTGGTACAACGTGCGAGCCAATGAAGTGTGGTACGAGGTGACCTACGAAGGCAAAAACACCCGACTCACCCTCCCCGAAGGCCAATACGATACCCCCAAGGAGTTCATGGGTGGGCTGACAGGACTGTTGCATTATAAGGCTCTACGGGAGGTCACGAATACTTCGAAACCCATCAAATCCTTTCCCTTCAAGAATCACGTGGACTTCGATTACAACGCACACAACGACAAGGCACAGCTTATCGTCACCGCCAACGCGAGTGTAGTCCTATCCTACAGCAAATGCTGGGTTTCGATCTACTGACGTTCGGTGGTCCCACCGCCCACCAAGGCGAGATCCCGATGGATATGAAGTCGGGTATGTACGGACTCTCGGACGTGGTGGACAACCACATCGTGGGCGATATCAACACACCTATGTTACGGTTGCTCCCCATTAAAAAGACGTATGGAGATCAAGTCACCCACAGTTTCACCCACATGCTCTACCTGCCCGTACGACAAACCTACATCAGCACGATCATGGTGGATATAAGAGATGACACGGGACGACCGGTGGCATTCGAACGAGGAAAAGTGGTGCTGACACTTCATTTTCGACAAGCACGTGCTCCCCACTTTGCATAATGAAAGTACCTTACGAGTGCGATGCACGCAGTTATATGGACTATTATGCCCAACAGGCCGGGGGTGGCTTTCCGGTCTTTAGTGGTGCACGCATGCAACGAGGACATGGACTGGGGAACATACTCGGGAGCATCGTCAAAACGTTCCTGCCCTTGGTGACGCGCGGGGTGAAAGCAATCGGCAAACAAGCGGTACGCAGTGGACTGCAAGTGGCCGGTGATGTCTTGGGGGGTACGGCACCCAAAGAAGCCTTGAAACGGCGGGCCAAAGAAGCGGGAGGCCACTTGGTGGCCAAAGCACAACGCACCGTAGGGAATAAAAGAGCTGCCCCACCAAGACCACGCACCAGTCGGCGACCGACCCAGCGACGACGCACATCAAAGACCCAGGATATCTTTTCTTAAAACATGTCCTTGATCCACGCCGAGTCCTGCCCCTCCACCAACAGTGAATTTGATTTGTGGACCGTGCCGCCCACACAGACCAATGCCGAACAAGGATTATGGGTGGAGCATCTCCCGCTCTCCAGCATCAACGAAACAGGGCCCACCGAGTTCACCATCAGTAATGCGGATACGGCCTATGTGGATTTAGCCCATACATACTTGTATGTGAAAGCCAAGGTGGTCAATGGGGATGGCACCAGAATCATCCAAGCTGCAACGGTGGGCCCGACGAATCTCTGGCTGCACTCGATGTTTCAACAGGTGGATATTTTTCTCAGCGACAAACTCATCAGTGACTCGACCAACACGTACCCCTATCGAGCCTTCATCGAGACACTGTTGTCGTATGGCCGAGAGGCTAAAAAATCTCAGCTGACAGCCGCTTTATTCTACCAGGACACACCCGAGCACATGGACACGGTGGACAATGTGGGATATAACAAACGGAAGGCTCTCACTGCGAACAGTGCCTCGGTGGATCTCATGGGTCGACTGCACGCAGACATGTTCATGCAAGACCGATACCTGTTGAACAAGATCCCCATCAAAATCCGACTGATACGGGCGCCTCCGACCTTCGCCTTGATGGCCACTAACGTAGAGGGGCATGCAGCTGACTATAAGATTGTTATCTAAGACGCAGTGCTGTATGTCCGAAAAGTGAAACCGAATCCAGCCGTTCAATTGGGACACATGAAAGCCTTGGAAACAAAATCAGCCCAGAACCCTATCCGACGTGTACAAACCAAAGTGTTCTCTGTGCCTGCTGGAAATATGGGCGCCAACAAAGAAAACCTGTTCCTGGGGGAACTACCCAAGCGATTGATACTGGCCTGTGTGGAAAATGCCAGTTTCAGCGGAGCCTACCCAGAGAATCCGTTTGACTTTAAACATTTCGGCATCAATTTTGTGGCCCTGCATGTGGATGGACAACAGGTCCCAGCCACGGCCTTAACACCGAACTTTGGGCGCAGGAATTTCATTCGAGCCTATCAGAGCCTGTTTACAGCCACCGGTCAAATCAACCAGGACGAAGGGAATTTGATCAGTCGGGAGGACTACGCGAACGGATACACGTTGTTCTGTTTCGATCTGACCCCCACCTTAGAGAACGACCATCAGCTGGCCCTGGCCAAGCAAGGCAATTTACGGTTGGAAATCCACTTTGCACGAGCCCTAGCGACCACCGTCAATGTGATCTGCTACGCCGAGTTTGACAACATCATTCAAGTGGACAAGGCGCGCAACGTCCTGTGTGACTTCTCCACCTAACATGGATACAGACCAGATAACCACCGTGCTGGAGAATGACCCAGAGACACGTATGGTCTTTCAAGGGGTGTTCGCCCGAGATGTGTTCCCATTAGACCGTATGTATCCTGCTGCTTACGTTCTCAACACGGACCCGATGGATCGGCCCGGTGAACATTGGGTGGGCGTGTACTTGACAGAACAGCAGGGCGAATACTTTGACCCGTACGGCCTGCCACCCCTCCATCCCGATTTAACAGACTTCATGGATCAAGGCACAGAGACGTGGTGTTGGAACAGTCAAACGTTGCAAAGCCTGACCAGTAGCGTGTGCGGACAATATTGCTTGTTTTACCTGTACCATCGATGCCGGGGAAGACCCTTATCTACCATCGTACAGATGTTTGACGAGTACCCCAAGGCCGAGGACCGCGATGTACTCGTATATGACTGGGCCGCCCATCATTTCAATGTACAAGCCCCGTTCTGGGCTTAAGTTCTTTCAATGTACAAGCCCCCTGTTCTGGGCTTAAGTTTACAAGCCCCTTGTTCTGGGCTTCAGTTCTTTCAATGTACAAGCCCCCTGTTCTGGGCTTCAGTTCTTTCAATGTACAAGCCCCCTGTTCTGGGCTTCAGTTTTCACGTGGTTGTTCTCACGTTGTTGTTGTTACTGAATAAAAAACAAAATGAGATCTCACCAAAAAAACCCTGTCTTGTGTGTTTTCTATATGAGCATGTCCATGAATAGCCAATCAGTGGCCTAGAATGGAGCCAAAGGTAACCCATCCATGTCCAGAAAACATTACCCGGGTGTACAAGAACCCGGATGTTGAGAAGAACCCGGATGTAGGCGCGGACGTAGGCGAAAGCATCCCAGTACCCGGATGTAGGCGCAGACGTGTACCTAGTACCCGTCCATTGGTTCTTTTATCAATCGCTCATTGGCTCTTTTTCTCGACCGCTGATTGGTCCAAATGGAACTGCCCATCCTTCCCAGGTTAATTTACAATCCCCTTTTTTGGGTTCAAGCTCTGACTGTCGATGCCGCAACATTGTCCCCTCCGAACCTTGCCGAAAGGGAGACCTTGGACCGTTTGCCCTGGATGTGACCTTTGACCTTTTGACCCGACATGCATCCGCGCACTGCCGGTGATGACGTGCGCGCGCGCTGCGGCATTAGATCACCCCCGCGCGCGCGCGCGCTGCGGCCGGGGCGGGCCGGGCCGGGCCGGGAAAGTTGGAGGTAATGTTTGAGCATTCTGAAAAACCGGAAGTGACGTCACACACTTGCGCAGACCCACCAAACCACGTGAATGTTAGTCCAGGTGGATGCTCCCCCACCTATGATTCACATGGATACCTCACTCGACACAATAGGCCCATTAGGGGCCCACATAGACCACAAAAACGTCTATTTCCATACCCTTTGGCTACCGCGCATGCGCAGAATGACCTTATTTCTACCCCATATCCACGCCATCAGATGCTCCATTACATAGGCTTCACATGGATACCTAACACGATCCATTCGAACCGTGAATAGCCCATCTCTAACCCAAACACACCCACACACACCCCCAAAAATGCCTGCTTTCTATACTACGGCCAGGCTGCGCATGCGCAGAATATTGACAACGTACGAACCATTAGTGTAGTCAAGTGCTCCTGCATGAGAGCTTCACATTGATACCTCACTCGACCCCATCGGACCATTAGTGGCCCACCTAGTTCCCAAAACGTCCACCCCGTATGGACCTATACACCCATAGCCAAGATTCAAGATTCAAGATTCAAGATTTTATTGTACGAACACCAGATATGGCAGAGTACAAGAGTAAATAAAATCAGTAGAACAGTAAAATACTGAAATGCAAAACAGAAGCACATGTAATCTATATACATGAACGCGTATATCTGAACGTGAATATAGCTTTGGTAAAGAACAGTCACTAGCTATCATTTCTGTACCATTTCAGGAGTGTTGAACACACTGTATTAATTATTGTTGGACTATCACGGCATGACATTATGAAAATAAATTTATCAGCAGTTGTTAATTTCATGAAAGCCGGATATTCTCTTACCACATACTGAAATAGTACATATCGACTATCTGCAAATTTTTTGCAGGACATTACAAAATGCATTTCATCTTCAACAATATTACATTTATTACATAGCCGTTGTTCGACAGGAGTAATAGGTCTAGTATGCCTTCCGGTCTCAATTGCTAGTCTGTGGTCGCTGAGACGTAATTTTGAGAAGAACTGTCGAGCTGGAGATTGTCTACACAATGATAGGTAGGGTTCAAACTCAATATTTGATTTGAACAATCTGTAAGTTCTCAACTTACTCCTGGATCCATTTGATTGCGTATGGTCACGAAGCGATAGATCAAAACATGAATTCACATATGTATCTAATGATGTTTTAAGTGAGGAATAATGCATGTTATCTATGTCGGTTATATTTAATTTATCGCTTAGGAAATGTTTCAGTTTGTACAGCCAGCCAGTGTTCTTATCAGCTAGTAGCAATTGTTCCTGGAAGGCATGGAAAGTCAGTCTGTCGTGATATTGCCCAATGTAGTTAAGGTATTTCACGGACCTCAGAGCGACATCGTAAAAGAGAGGGTTTAGGCCCAGCTCAGCTCGAACACCCCAATTGTGCGTTCCTCTGTTGACCTGAAGCAACCTCTTATGAAATCTGTTTTGAACTTTCTCAAATGGTATGGTGTCAATGTTTTTGTACTGCAGGGCGTCAACCCCCCAGACCTCAGAGGCGTACAATAATACAGGTTTAACTAGTGTTTGGTATAAATGGCATCCTGTTTTTATGGGTACGTGTTTATCAGTTAAATTATTAATCAACGAATACGAAGCACGTGATGCTTTCCGACTCAAATGTTCCATATTTTGCCGAAAGTGTCCCGTTCTGGAAAACACAACTCCTAAATACTGGTATTCGTTTACTTGACTAATGTTAGTAGTACCAATATTCCACTTCTGGTTAGTATTTTGTGGGCCTTTTTTGAAGACAAGTACTTTCGTTTTATCCATATTGACGGACATTTTGTTGTCGTCGCAATAGGCTTGAAGTTTGTCAAGGCAACTCTGCAGTCCTGCCTGCGATTCAGACAGTAACAGGAGGTCATCAGCAAAAAGGAGATGCGATATCATTTGACCATTTATGTTAATAGGCATACATCCATCGTCAAAAAGTTGCATGATGTCATCGATGAAAATGCTAAAAAGTGTCGGTGACAGACAGCAACCCTGTCGGACACCCACTTCACTTCTAAAATTTGAGGATATGACATCATTAAATTTTAATCGATATGATAAGTCACTGTATAGTGTTGAAATGAGTCGAAATATTTTACCAGTAATCCCTTTCTTTTTTAATTTTGTAAATAAGAGACTTCTGTCAACGGAGTCGAATGCTTTGCGAAAATCGACGAAGCAGGAGTAGAGCGGTTTCTTAGAATGACTATATTTATCGATAGCTGTTCGCAAGGTGAATATATGGTCTGTCGAGCGATAACCGGGTCTAAACCCAGTTTGATTTGGACTTATTTGACCAGTATCTTCTATATGTTCAGAAATACGTTTGTTCAATATCTTGGTGAAAAGTTTACCTAATGCGTTGCCAATAGCAATGCCTCTGTAATTTTCAGGGTTGGATCGATCTCCTTTTTTGTGTAATGGAATAATCGTAGAAGTACGCCACTGGGTAGGAAAGTAACCAGTGTCCAAAATGATATTAAAAAGACGCACAGTGTGATCAATGGCACTAGGTAGTACACTTTTCAGCAGCTCATTACTTACTTCATCCTCACCGGGGCATTTATTATTACCTAGTTCAGCAAGAGAATTTTGAATTTCGATGGCTGTAATTGGCGTGTTTAGATTGTTATCATATTCCGCGGATGGATTATCTGGGAGATTAGCGTTCATCGTGTTCTCTTGTGGTTTGCCTAGAAGCTGGGTAAAATGGCTAGCGATTGCTTGATTGTCAATCGGTATCCTGTCTATTTGTTTTTGCGTTCCGCCGAGTTCTTTTAAGAGTTTCCAGTAGTAAGATGCATCACGTTCTTTAGCATCTTGTAGTTTATCTATTAGGCTACTATAGTACTGTGACTTGGTTCTACGCACTAAGTTTTTGTATTCTTTTTTAGTTTTAAGATATGACATTCTATGATCGTCAGTCTGTTTATCATTATACAGTTTGTAAACACCTTTCATTTTATATTTAGCCGACTTACAGCTGCCGTTATACCATTTGTTCTTTTTAGTGGCTTTGTTAATTTTGACCTGTGTTGTTGCCTTGGCATTAAGCAATTGAATTATATCAGTAAAATCGTGTAAGCACTGATTAGCCCCAGCATCTGTAAGAGCATACTGTAGCATGATAAAGTTGTTAAGTAGATGTTTTATCTCCTCGCTTCGAAGTTCATGTTGAATTTTATCTGGACTGTTTTTGTTCCATTTACGCTTGAGCTTGATTTTGTTAAATGTGATGTTAGTTGTGGATGTAAGCTTGTTAACGGGCATTATCTTGAGCTTTGATAGACAAAATAGTTGGCAATGGTCGGACAGATACAACAAAGGGCATACATGGAAGTATTTTATGTAAGACAGGAACAGTTCCGAGACTATCACGTAGTCATTTGTGCTTCTTCCCTGCCCAGTATGACAAGTAAACTTTCCCAGTTCATCACCGACTGTTCTGCCATTTAATATTATGAGTTTGTTGTTAGTAAGGAGTTCGATAAGTTTTCGGCCAAATGTATTTAATATTGGATCTTGCGATTTACGCATTGTATGTACATAGTTATATGTGTCCTCGGGTAGGTCTGGGAGGTGTTGGGAACCTTGTGAAGAAATTAACTCGCTCCGAGTTCCGGTTCTAGAGTTAAAGTCGCCACCCAGAATAATGTGCCCCTTAGTGCCATATTTACATAGTATAGTATCCAGTTCCTCAAAAGGATCAGGACCAGTGTAATGTTTCCAGTATGGAGAGTTGTCAGGTCGGAAATAAGCAATACCTACATACAAATCGTGCTCAGTGTTAATACAGTTTGATTCGATTCTCACCCATATCATAAGATCAGAAACATGAACAACATGAACATCAAGAGAACTTTTATACAAAATACCAATACCACCCCTTGGTCTCCGGTCAGAAATACGAGGTGTATTAAAATTCTTAAATTTATAACCAGGAATGTCAACATTAAAATTAGAATGCTGCCACGTTTCTGTGAGACCGATGAAACTAAATTTTCTAACAGCATCATGAAAATCACGGTCAGAGCACTTATCTTCATCAAGGCCCTGTACATTCCAGAAGGAACAACTAAACCACTCCATTCTAATATGTATGCAACTAAAATGGCCTGTCGTAGGCTATCCTATTACCCAAGTTATTCTCATATAACAATTAGAATTGAATCAACCCGTAGAAAGAAATATATATATATATTAACCTCATTCAGATTACACCAAAATATTCCACAGTTTTACTGCCTGTACAGGTTTATCAATTATTGAACCTAATATTATTGTTCAGTAAAGCAGAAGTGCCATATACATTCTAGGTGCATATGATTATGCATTTCATTCAATTGATAAAAGTATAGGCTGACTAGTGATTCACATTTGTACAAGAATATGAGTACATCAGTCAATCAAGTACTCAGTGTATGGCATACAAAGTTAATAAACGCATTATTCTGAAATATAGAATTATCTACTATTGTTACTATATTCATTACAAATCATCCATATTAGATTAATGAATATGTTGAAGTAATGATTCTCACTTTGTACAAAAACTTTGTACCTCAACCAATGAGAGAAATTATTAGAGCATGGCAGAGAGGCACTGAACTATTTGTTGGACAATATGACGAGTGTCCCCCGAGGAGCTGGACTCTTTTCTCGAGTTGGATGTTGTGCTAGTTTGAGGATCATCATGTTTGAAAGTTACACGAGCATCAGGATGGTGTGAACCAGTTACAAGGTTCGAAACAGGCCACTCACTGGGTCGACCCTCAGGATAGTGTGAACCAGTTGCAGGGATCAAGGTGGGCCATTCACTTGATTGTAGATTAGTAGTTCCTGGAGAGTGGTAACTCACTGACTGGCTGTATGATGGCCTGCTACTGAAGGATAGTGGCCGCATTTGCTGCGAGGGTGTGTAGACGCTGTAGTCCTTGGTCGAAGGAGAAGTTGGACTTTGGTAGTGTTGGTAGTTCCAACGATTTTGTTCTCGGTTGCCATAGGGTGTGTAGTTTCTGTACAGTGATTGGAGAATGAATTTGGCAAATACACCGATTCCACGCCTGTTTACATGAACCATATCATGGTAGAGGTGGGCATTTGGGTCACCATTGGATTTCAGGTAGCCCACACTGCTGTCAAGGACCTGTGTGTTTTCACTCTGACACACTAGCCTGATCAGACTATTAGCCTTAACCACTGAGTCATACAGCTTCCCTCTGGCTCGAGGAGGTATAATCAGCGATACTGTGACTGTGGCTTTCGGAAATTTTGCTCTGGCCGTGCGCACAATTTTCACTATGTCAGATGAGCAGATATTGTACGGAGACTGCTTGCAGGAATTGATACCTACATGGAGAATGACATTATTGATGTTAAGATCGACCCGTGCTTTGGAAATGTGGTTGTCAAGGGTGGTGAATGAAGCCCCAGGAAGAGACAGGACCGAACAAACTTCGTTATCACGCGAGAGACGTTTATGGTCCAGTAGACGTGTGAGCGAGTCGCCGAGTATCAGTACAGTAGTATTGCCTGGGTAGGATATTGAATTTATGTTGTTGGAGACCTGTTGTGTGTCCGACTTGCCGTCTATCACAACTCGTATTTGTTGTGGCTTCGTAGACACATCTGGGCTGGGTGAAGCGTGCCTAACTTGAGATTGATCAACAATGTTACGGACCTCTGTATTGATTTCACTGTAGTGTTGAGTAGCAGAGTGACTGCCACTATGATTTGAAGTTAATGTTGAAGTTTCCAGTTCATCAGCTAATACATTGAAGCGGTTCTGAGATCCATGTATTGTCGCTAAGTCGACCTGGGCCAGACTAGTGTTTTCTCCTAGTACTGAATGGGTTCCAGTTGGGCTGGAATTGTGGGCCATGGATTCTACTTGTGCGCTGAGCAAGGCAATGGTCTCAGATTGTGATCTGCAGATAGAGTCGAGAGATTTACATTGTGCCTCGAGAGTTGTAACTCTGTTAATCAGGTCTTGATTTGTTGCTTTGTGCTTCTGTAGGTTAGACTGTATACTGCGGTCAGCTTTACTGATTACTTCTGATAGACTGTTCAATTTGTCGGCTTGGGTTGATAGTTTGTCATTAATGTTCGTGATTTCCACCCGAAATGTATTGGCAGACTGAACCTTGTGATTCCTGAATTCTTCAGCCACTGAGGTAAAGTCTAGGAAAAATTCACTCATACGTGTTTCAAGTCTGATGAACGCCTCTTCAAAATGGTTTGCTGCACTCGAACTGACGTCAGTTGTTTCAGTAGATTGTGTGTTTTGTGAAGGGGTAGAAGGAGGTGTTCCAGTGCAGTCAGCAGATGTCAGAGTATCCTGATGTGCAGGGACAGGTGAAGAACTTTCATGTGAGACATTATTGGTTTCAACTACGGTACCACTAATTTCCGGGACAGGTGGTGGATTATCATGAGGGACAGTCCCAACTATAGCAGTGTTATCATGTACCTGGGCAGTTTCACTATTGTGGGAGGCAGACTCCTCCACTGAAGTGTTGCTTGTCGAGAGGTCACCATTCAAACTTGGGTGCTTGGTGTGCTCTATTACCTCAACCGCAGTATTTTCTCCGGAACTACATGTAGAACCGACATGTTTATTCACTATGACTGGTGGGAGAGATAACATCTCAGTGTCAGCAAATGCCTCAGTAGCTTGATCTGTATTGCTTCAAGAATTTTGTCAGCTTTACTTACGATTTGTTGCAGTTCGGTAAATTCTTGTGATAACCAGGGTTGAGACAATGTGCCCTGAACAAGAAGACAGCCTGTCGAATAGAACAGGGTCATGGTAACCAGCTTAGAGTTGGCATAGCTCACTTGGATGATAGTTTTGTGAAGCTGTGGGTGTGGCAACATGTAGGAAAATGTTCTGTTGTCATCGTCAACATTGATCACGTTATGAGATTTGTCTGTATCGGACCACTCCACATGTGCCAACGGAAGCGTACGCAGATGTTCGTTATACCTGCGCATGAGAACCTTGCGCCAGGTTAGAATTGTCTTTTTTCCACATTTAATTGGTATTTGGTTTGGATCTTTAGAGGCGGACACCTTACCCCTGGCAGTGTTAATGTTTTCGGCGCCATTTTCCACACACAAAGATGTTGACGGGGTGCCAGTTTCCGACATCGTGCCGGTTGACGAACTATTTTGAGTCAACTGGCATTCTCACAATTTCTCAAGTAAACATCAGAGGTTGTCACTCAGCTTCTACGACAGGTAGCAACGTTCATCTCCTCACATATTGACGAGGAAACAGTAAAACAGGAAATAATTCAACGAGAGCGCCAATTTCACATACACCATCATCAGGGTGCATGAGAGCCATGCAGTATAGGCCTATGGGCCTACCCAGGCCTCGGTGACTTTTTTCAAAAATTTCACCGTTTCGTGCCGGGACACTTCCTATCATGTTTGTCTTGACGAGACTAAGAAAACAAATCCAAACAACCATACCGCAAATGTCTAGAAGTAGGTTTCCCAGTGGGGCAAACATTGGTCCTATACCCCTAGTATGGGACTATATGGGTCTCCATGAACTTTTTCCAAAAATTTCAACGATTCGCTCCGCGACACTTCCTATCATGTTTGTCTTGACGAGACTAAGAAAACGAGACCCCACAACCTATACCGCAAATGTCGAGAAGTAGGTTTCCCAGGATGGTCCTATACCCCCCATACCCCATATAGGCATTTTCCCGTAATTTAGATAAAGTCCGTGTTCCGTATTTTTTCAGGAAAATTTTTACATACACCCACCCTGGAACTAGGGGGAGATAACTCTATTGATAGGCAAGCCCCGTTAAGCCCGGCGACCTATATACCCCCCATACCCCATATAGGCATTTTCCCGGATTTTTCGATAAAGTCCGTGTTCCGTTTTTTTTTCCAGGAAATTTTTTACATGCACCCACCCATGACTGGATGCCCCTTCACATAGGCTTCACATTGATACATCAGACAACTCCATCGGCCCATTAAAGGCTCCCCTAGATCCCAAAACGTCTATTTCCATAACCTTTGGCCACCGCGCATGCGCAGAATGGTGACAACGCTCGAGCCACTAGTCCAGTCCGATGCCCCCTCACATAGGCTTCACATTGATACCTCATACGACTCCATCGACCCATTAGGGACTCCCCTAGATCCCAAAACGTCTATTTCCATACCCTTTGGCCACCGCGCATGCGCAGAATAGTGACAACGCTCGAGCCACTAGTCCAGTCCGATGCCCCCTCACATAGGCTTCACATTGATACCTCATATGACCCCATTGGACCATTAGTGGCTCCCCTAGCTCCAAAACGCCTATTTTCATACCCTTTGGCCACCGCGCATGCGCAGAATGCCGATATTTCAATCCCAAACCCAGCCCATCAGATGCCCCTTCACGAATGCTTCACTTTGATACCTCACTCGACCCCATCGGTCCACTAGGGACCCACCTAGGTCACAAAACGTCTATTTAGGTATTCCCCGTATACATTAACATTGGAAGTCAACCCATGGGACTACTTTCTGTCCGCGGAGGCAGACCGCATCACCACCAGACCGCATCACCGCGGAAGAATTCGAGGTCAAAGGTTGCCGGAACTATAGCCTAGACAGGTCAGTACATGCCTTGATCACGTGATCGCCACGTGACCAAGTTCCTCCTCAAATCCTCCCCGTGACGTCATTACATCCGGGTGAAAGTTAACTCGATCTGCTTAGACACTACTACTCACATCAACCTTCACTAAAGCTCCACGAGGCCGGACAAGTGTAATGGCTCACATGGCGTTCATCTATAATCAGACCTGCTTAACTTGGAGAGGTTGGATTGATTTGGGCTGATTCAATCTTCGGAACCAGAGTGTCAATTATTAGAATTGGAGCGATATGCAAGAGGTGTGGAAAATTGACGAAGTCTGGGGACTAAAAATCAACCATATGACTCCACGGGAAAGCTTTCCTCGGCACCTCACATTCAGACCAGAGAATACCGTAGATTCTCGGACGTAGCCTTAGTACATGTATCTCAGCCGTGCTTTTATTGCAGATGCTCATGTGGAGACTATGAAGTCTATGAAGACTATGCATCGGAATTAGATACACTAGCTCGGGAGCTGTGATGATAGATCAACTCAAATAATCATCTGATGTTAATGGATGAGCATCGAGGACGTCTGATGGAGTAAACGCAACAACATGGGATAGACCTGGTAAACAACGATGAGCATGTACGGTAGAGTGTGAAAAGATGAAGCAATGTGTTCCTATACAAAACATAGGTTCGCTTTTGGCGTTATACGGCCAAGCCTTCGATACACAGCCAAAAAGGTGGTGTTCATTAACACAAAAATGGTCTTGAATAAGGACCTATAGCATATATCCACAACACCCTGTATTGGTGTTGACTAAGGCCATTATTTGGGTTGCCATTTTCAACACTGATCAGTCTGCACCAAAATATATTTTTAACTCCCTTCATTGGTGTTGGCCAACGCCATTTTGGTTTTGAAAGGCCGTAAGACAATTTTCAGTGTTCGAATTGGGCAACAACATCATTCAGCCTTTAAACCGGAAAGGACGTTGGGCCGACACCATTTTAAATTTCTGGCAGTGTACATGGAGAGAGGGAATTTGGCTTAATGTCACACTCAAGTTTGTTTCACTCATCTGGCAGTGCACAATGGTTACAGGATTCCATATCAAACCTACCTTATTCCCGGTGAGTGTATTCCCTGTTAAATCATCTCGTTTGATTGAGAGAGAGAAGGAATCAGGAAGACTAGGTAAGGTCCACTTGTGTATAGGGGTCGGCAACTGCGCCAACTGCCAAAATAAATACAATTCTCATTTGAAGGATAGAGAGACTCGAGTATAATTCTTGATGTCACTCCTAATTGTCCGGGTCAGTCCCGTCATGCGCAATATAAAAGATAGATTATATATATTTTACAACGTTTAAATATTAATTCGACCCATTCAAAAGCATCCAATGGATGCTGAAGATTTCGCGTTTTTGTCGTTCCGTTTCTACACGCCAGCACGGTTAAAAGGGCTGCCTGGATTCTGGTGACACTGGGTCAACTTGAATTACAGCAACGGTCGCAAGCATTTCCCATGATTAAAAAAATATATATAAAACATATCCTTTGTTGAAGATGTTTGCGACGAAATACGGCGAGGACTCGAAAGTTTCATGTGTTTATTAATGACAATGTTCATAACAGGTTGTATATTTGAGACGGCATGGTGACCCAAGCCTTATTAAATATTCAATACGTAACCAATATTTCTTCGTTCGGTAAATAGTGCTCGTTTCATATACTATACGCACATCACACCAAATGTGGCTGCGTAGGCAACTTCCACCAAATGGGTAATGTATTCCACCTATCACTGGAGAGTTTTATAGTAACTGGGTTTTTATATCTCTATCATAAGATAGTGGCATGGTGGTGGGCGTAAAGTTTGAAATGCCACAAACCTCTGGTGGCAGAGGAAGGATTCACAGTATAATCAGTTATTAGATACGTTCAGTTGAACCAGCCTCATGAATAACTGGTAACACTGACCTTGCTCATGTGTTATCCAACGGAGCAGCTTATTCAAATCGTCCGTATCTTTGTTTAAATAAGGCTTACATAACTTCTATCGGCATGTCAGCGCTGGACTGGGAGCATTTGGATTGTAACTCAGGGTATTTCCGTTCGAGTTATGGTGATGACATCATGCTCCGTAGTACCTTACCTTGCAGATTATAATCATGCTGCGTGCCTGAAAGATGTATATCGGTGTATCGGTGAAGGTAGGACGCTTATTATCCACAGGTATATATGTGTGTATAGTTATGTTGGCATGTTTAACTGCGAGAAAGTTGGTTGTTGGAAGTTATTTCATTCGCTTGAAGCGCCCACTGTGATTGGCTGGTAGAATCGGTGGCATAATTCAACATATTGAATATAAAATATAAAACAACCGTTCTATGATTCTTCCAGAATGTAATTCAGCGTTTTTTGCACAGCTCAAAGCAACATAATCTTTAACACCCAATAACACAACATTTCACGGACTAAATGGCCAACCAATACGGTACTCGATAACCTCGAAAGATCCAAGGTGACGACCAGATAGTTGTAACCACATAAAATGCGTTCTTTTTAATGCCGTTTGCTGTGTGTAGTGAGAGAAGTATCATTTTTTTCTCATTTCTTGTCAAACAATTATTCTCTAATTCACTCGGATCGAAGAATATCATATTCTTTATAACATTCAAAATTCGGTTCGAACCCTCGGCAAAAGTACATGTTTTGAACATGATGTCACTGTGACTTCAACAATCATGTTTTTAAATATTCTGTAAGCGTCTGTCTCTAGAAAATAGTATAGTGGGTTGCAGCATTGCCAGAAGGGAAGTGTTAACTAACACCAATACATGCGTTGAGAGGGTGTCAACAACATCCTTTATTGGTGTTTCGCCACTTATTTTCTGGTAAAAGCACACATATTATTATCCACTGTTTTTGCAGGCTAACTTTAACACTGACTTGATTAGCTTGATATTTTGGAATCAAAATACAAAACTACAAGCGTCTGGTCCGTCATTCATGAAACCGCCGTCGTCCATTAAAGAATATCCGCGTCCATAAAGTCAGATCTGCATGCTGTTGAAAACGCATTCTATGATATATCACCGAAAACCATTTGAAATACGAGACCGAATTTAATGTGCTAGGCTAAACAGAATTCAGAATTAACAGAGTATTAGGGCACCAAGTCTAACTTCCCTTGACAGGCTGTGCTTTATAACGACATTTGCCATTCGATAGCATTGAAACTACCATGAATTAATAACCTGCCTGGTGGTTGCACCGCGACCTTGACACTTAGGTCTGAAGTTAAAAAAAACTTATTTCTTAATCTAATTTTAATAACCATCTCTATTTGTTTCTCCGGACGGTATGGCCACAGTTTTAGTAAAAGTATGATAAAACTTTGTCTGGGCAGCACTGGGGTCAGTGTGGATAAACTAAAAGAATAAAACCAGATCAAAATAGACATCTGGCGTCCATTAGGGCCGGGATATCTTTGATCAATCGTCCAAAACACTTTGTCAGGATAGCGATGGGGTTGGGTGAAGTTGCTTTGGAAATTTTGGAACATAAAATATATATGAACATATTGTAAATTGTGTGAGTCTAAATGCCATCAAAGTGTGTTTAGGATTGTGGTAGAGAGAGATCCCAGAGGAGCGGGAAGATGGGGAGTTAAAAACTCATTTTCATCACCCACTGGCATGACTGGGGGCTGAGAAAATGAACTGGTCACACAGTTTTGTTAAATAGTTGTGGGAACACTGGCATGGGAGCTAACTGTATGAAACCTAAATCAGAAAGGGACATGAAACACCCATTGGAAATGGGGCCAGGAAACTATTTTGGTCGGAAGGTTGAAAACCCCTGTCAGTAATGCTATGCGGTGCATGGGGGAGACTGACTTGAAACTGATAAAACAACTTACGTGGGACAATTATTCAAACTGTGGGATGAACATGCCTTGTTTGATCCGACACAATTCACAAGTAAAATCCACACATGACCATGACCATGTAATGTATTATTAATCATGCTTGTGATAAAGGTGAAGTGAATCAGCTTTAATTAAGTGCCAGATGAGATTTTTAGTTGCCATCCGTTGTCCATTGTGAACGTCCGCGCATAACTGAAATACATTATTATTGGCATCAAAATCCAAGAAGGCATGGAATGTACATGTAGGTACATGAACAACCAACTGTAATTTGACAGGATGGAGGAGAGATAGGATTTAAAAACAATTTCTCACAATCTTAAATCCTAGTTGATAAAAATATGTTTAACTGATAGTTTTTCATGATATGAAATGTACATCGAAACTAGTACCTCTTTTAATAAATGTTCGTGAATCAGTCGTGACTGCTAAGATGAGTATAACCTGAAGTTTTCTTCAACTCACGAATCTCGTTTGTTAACCTCGGGATCGACAGGGTGCAGGAGGATGAAATCAGAAGTGATATAGAATTCAGAAAGTCAACCGTAAATGTGTAATTGCAAATTATCCTATAATTGGCAACGATGAATTAATTTTGCTTTATCCCATCGTGAACCTCCGAAATAAATAAAAAGTGTTTTTTGTAAAGACAGCAAATATTACTGTAACAACGGGCAAATGTATACAAAACCTACAATGACTTATCTACAAATCCTCATTCTGTGGTTTTCGCTGCAAGCGGGGATGATATTGCAGGCACGGCGGAACAGGGGGGGCCGGGGGGCCATGGCCCCTCCAATATTTTCAGCAAAAAAAAAGACGGAAAAAAAAAACACAAAAAAAAAAGACGAAAAAAAGCAGAAACAGATAAAAAAAAACGATAAAGCGAAAAACTTACATCTGTATTGAATGCAGATTTTACTTTTCAATAAGCATGAGGGGCACCCTTGCTCATTCCATAATCCCAAGTCATGGTTCGTCTGTCAAATTCAAGCCATGACGGATAGCTTGTACACTACAACGAATATCAGTAACTTCAACAGGAAATATTTGCGAGCTTATGATCTCCCCGAACATGCCCATATTTGAATGAATTAAGTGTCAGCCAAGGTCTCCATCTGGTTTCTTGGAAGTCAGATGTTTATAGGCTATCCGAGATTTTTTTAATTTAAGATACGCCCTCATGTTGTTTCCTCTCGGGCTTCAAAGAGTTTGTCCTTCAGCTTCTTCTCTACTTAGGGAGTTTGATAGGAATGGCATATGCCGGTTTGGCAAATTGGATACACCATGCCCAGTGTGGTGTTCTGATCTGGATGGATTAGAGTTCTAATTGGAATGGCTTATGCCATTCCTCATGTTATGGCATAGTCATTCTTTGTCTGCCCAGTTCCAAAAAGAAAGCCATGGAGTTCCTAGGAGTTCCAACTCGGCGCAGCATGTCTTCCTGTTTGGAATGCCTTATGTCAGTTCCAGCATGCCCCAATTTCAAGAAGCTTCCTTAAACTGAGCTTTAATCTAATTAAACGGAGATTCCACGAAGGTATAGCGTATTGCCTCAAAACACCCTTCGTTCATTGGTTGATACTTTAAACGGACAGTTCCAGTAATAACTGTACAGCCCTAATCTGCTTACAAGGCCTGGTATGGAGACAGAAATACCGGTACACAGAACTGTATCATGGAGGATGGCTCATTCACACTCATAAGTTGACCTGTGTTCGGCTCCCCAATAAGCATGACAAGTAGAAAACATCTGTGTTGTTGACATGATTAAAGCTTGATGAATTTTTTTATTGAAATGATTTATATTTAACATTTAATTTATTTCCACTTCCGAACATTTTCATTTTCTTGACGGGGAATATTAAAAAAAATGAGAAACAACAAAACAGGCAAAATATACAGAGATTACACATGTAAAGATTTCTTGTTTTATTACTCGGAAATACGCTAGAATGCGTCTCCGGCCATCTAAGATACCTGGAGCTTCAGGGGCCTGGGCGGCCCCTGGACCCTCCCCTATTTGTGCTGTGATAGTGGCCCCCCAATCACCAATTGCTTCCGCCGGGCCTGTATTGTATCGAAATGTAACATAAGGAAGAAAACGATCTTTTCGATTCGATTCAGCGACTTTTTACGAAGCAAGCAGTGAATTGTTAGAAATCGTTAGGATTATAGAAGACGTACGGGGGGAGGGATATATGTCACTAATACATACATAGGCGGCATTTGTATGATATACACTGTCATTGCTATGTAAGGCAAGGTGAAAAATGATGCTCTTGTAATATTAAAATCAACAACGACAGCCAGTAATGGTCAAGCCACACTGTACGGGCTCCACTGTGGAGTTAGACTTAAGCTTATTATCAGTACGAAGTTCCTTCACGCTACGTTCGCATTATACCATCATTGTGTGCCTGCTGTTTTATATTAACAAATATTATCAACTTGAATTGAAGTGACTCGAATTGAGTTTTGGTAGAATAGCCTTGTCGTACCAAAAATGACATGTGACGTTGTTTCACATGGTCCAACAAATACCCCTAATTCAGGATTGTACCTCTATGTACCATATGCACGACCTTCCCGAATATCAATATCCAGCAAGAGATCATTGAGGGAGTACAAACCTCGTTGTCCATGCGTCTATGAATCCATAACATGTTTATTTTTTTTTAGAATTATTCAGGACTATTTATTTATCCGGACACCTCACATTGCGGTAGAAAATATTGTAAACCACAACCAGGAAATATTGATATTTGCCAAAAAAGGACCTGTTGGGTCTGTCATATTCCATGGTCGGGCGGCGAATGAAGCTCCTCATGTTGGAGATTATGTTTTCGGTGCCCCAAAAATTCATTCCAACAAACGGCAGCCTTACAAATGCCTTGGAGATTATCCCCAAGAATATTTCCTCACTTCGACCCCAGTTACCCACCCTACCTCCTCATGGATAGGGATTAAATGGTTCCATTTGTCTGATAAACTGCTGTTAATTATAAAAAATTATGGTGACCCAAATTTTCTGTTTCATATTTAGCAAGAATTATATAAATTTTATTTCATATTGTAAATTACAGAACATTTGACTTTTGCGAAATGAGCTTTAAACACGAAGATGGCCTCTTTCACTACTAATTCAATGATACCGCGTGCATGAGCAAATTACGTAATATTTCTGCAAATAATATCGTGACCCCCTGTTTTTATTTTAAAATATGTCTTATCTTAGCCTAACGAGTTATTACTGAGTTTAAGCATCTTCTGATTGTGGATTACTTTATTAGCACCGTCGAAATTATAATCATTTCTCTTGTCGTATAATCAGTTCGAGAGTAAACTATTTATGTTTTGTGAAGATATAGATCTAAATATGATGTTTCCTTTAGACTATCGCTGTTTTCCTGTAAATACAGAGAAACTTTATATCCTTCACATCGTCGCGTACCGTTTTTTAGGTAAAAACTTACCTCGATCAGATATTTCGGGACGCCGTTAGTCTTTCCTTTTGTCCAGGTAGGAGCGTCATGTGGACAAATTTCCGAGAAAGTTTCCGACTTGCAATTACCTGACCCCATCTCAGTGAAACTTGAACAGAACGTCTGTGCTGACCCTGCAAGATCTGATTATGTCCTTGTACCTGGGCATGAAGACATAACGCTTCTGTTTACAGCTTATCATAAATATTCGGTTGGTAAATAAGTGACATAATCAGCGCTTCGTGGATAATATAACCACGTGGTTAACAGGGTCAACAGGTCAAGTGTTATCTTTCTTAACTCCGTCCAGTCACGGAAGCTTTCGTGGGAATATTTGAAACAATGGATTGAATATATAATTAGGTAAGCCCGCATCGACCCATGCATGACAGCTGTTGGCTATTTTATCTAGAAGAATGAAAGACCGCAACCTCCCACACACAACTAGGAACTCCCTGACATTCTAGGGACTTCGTGGCTATCATCTTGAGGTGCTTTGTAACCTATTTGCATAATTTACAGGAAAATTCAAAATGGCGACCATGTGGGTTTGACTAAAAAATTACTTTTTTCGTCGTTTATCCTCAAAATTTGTATTAATAAAAATGCCCAAAATAATTGTATTTAACTTTCGAATGACATGTGAAGTGCCATTCGGTTTGACGTAAAGGGGTAGTAGAAGTATGAACGCTGAGATTTCCTGGATTTCAACTTCTTTATTAAACACGACGTTTCGGCAAGTCTGCCCTTAGCATTCTCAAATGCAAGGGCAGACTTAGCGAAACGTCGTAGTTAGTAAAGAATAAGTTGAAATCCAGGAAATCTCAGCGTTCAGTATTTTATTTTACATCAGATAATTATTTCCCAATTTATTATGCAGTTCTCTGGATAAAATAGCATAAATAAAACATTCGGAGAATCGAACTGAAAAATCGTCCAATGAATGCATTTTTAAAATATGACGGCACTGTCCCGTCATGGGAGAGGCCATCTTTGAGATTTTCTCATTTTCAAGTGCAGCTTGACCACAGGATATACTGTTGATGTAGTGTGGGAGGTTTCGGCCCCTAGCCCAAAGAATAGGCAAAATATATAGAAAGTTGGGAGAAGGAGGCGAAATGGATCTTCCTGAGGCTGAGTTTGAATCCTATCTGACCTCTGCTGTTAGACATGCCCCAAGTCACTCATTTTACTGATACCGATCGCCACTCCGCCTCGTGGCCAATTTGCACTCTCAAAAGCCTTTATCGCTCCACATATGATACCATAGTCCTGTATCAATATATATGTTTAGAAATCAGATATCTTCAGGATTACAATAGTATAATTTTGGTTACTGTAGATGTGATATCCAGACAATAATTTGAAATATTCAGTATGTTTTAAAACAAACAGTTCTCCTTTTAAAATGAAACTTTCTCATCAATCGTTCAACTTCGTGTGACGACAAACTGCTTCTGGTATTTGACAACATCAATCCATATCTCAGACGTTTCAATTTCTATCTAGCTGCCCTTCAATCGAAGTTTAAAATAAAGTATATGAAGAAAATTAATAAAATTACTAAGCTATCACTTTGAAGTTCAACATTTTCAAACTTGATTTTCACTATTGAAAGCCTGAACAAGCATGCATTTCAAGTGCATCTCAGATTGAATACCGTTCGAGAAACAAACGCTTTTCACGTAACATTAGTACAAAAGCCGAATATAGGAAATCAACCATCTAATTATCACCCCTATGTATAAGGGGTTTTAACATATGACTATTGAAGACAACAGATTTATCTATTTTTTATTTTCACAAAAGGAAAGGTATAATGTTGAAAATCAAAAAGGAGTATTAAAATGAAAATGAGTCTCCCAAGGGGATGGTAGGGGGTGTCAAAAGGAAAGTGGGCGTCAGGATTCTTAATTTTATAATTATGGCATCGTTACATCAGAGACTATCGAAGAATGCGCACTACTTCTCAGCTTTTGTGTTAGTTAAATGAATTAATTTATCTACTTTATCTACTTGATATTTAAATTTAGATATATAAAAGAACGTTGAAGAAAGTTCCCAGGCGCTCTCCCTATTAAATCAGGCCTCCGAGTTTTGAAATGAGTAGCTTTCCTTTCACGAAAGTTCTCATAATGTTCAGTGAGATGTGCCAGGTCAAACTTTCACTCGTGATGAACAATTCCTTATGTATTCAAACGAAGGTTTCATGATGTCAAAGGTGGAACATTAGTTGATCAGTTAATGTTTCAAGTAGCCCTGGCTGTATTTTTGACAATCATGCATCCATTGCATGCAAAAACAGTTGGGTCAGTTGTTATTTGGACAGAGCTATATATAGACAGCTTGATTGTCCTATAATGAGTAATTTGGTCACAATAAAAAGAAAAAAATCCACACTGTTTATTTGAGAATTACGTCCCATAGCAACAAGTCGTTATGATAATTGTTTTAGCTTTAATATCATAATTAATATATACATATAACACGCTGCTTTGAAGGAAGGATAACCCTGGGATATAGCCCTCAATCCTTTGTAGCTGATACAAGATGACAGAGATGAACTAGATCGGGAAAACAGTCACATTTTACTTTTGAAACGATCCCTAGCCATCGCATATGAGATGAGAGATCACCCTGTCCACGTCTGAGACCAAGACAGGCACAATGTATCCTGAGATGCGTTGATGTTGGAAGTGACGTAGTCAGGCTAGTATGCGCGCGCACTGTGAGGAAGAGTAAGCTCACCTTCGATAATGGTTGCATGTAGTAAAATGACATCCAAGCAAAAAAAAATTCCCAATATTTCGCGGCCACTGATGACATATATCATCAGCTAGATTGACTATATGTTTATGTACCATTTTTCTCAGCTACAACGTCTCTTGTGAACGAGGTCATCGCATCAGACTCGCGTTGTTGTGTGTCAGAAAAATTTAATAATAAAACATTATTTTTATCTACTATGTCAAGGGGATGGTAGGGAGTGCCAAAGGGAAAGTATTGTAGAAAGAAACATAAAAATCTGGAACTAACCATTCCACTTCCAGAAGGAATTTGGACCAATCACTATAGCCGATGTTTTTACTCACCGGGATAATCCTCGGTAAAAGAAATGATCATGGCAAGATGCCATGACCCGTACTGCCGACCAGCCACGTAGCTGAAGTAAAACCCCTGCTCTGTTTGCCCCTTGGCCGAATTGCGAATCTGGGCTCGCTACTTATTACATGTTTTAAGACTATCTGACCTGGGCTTTTTGGGATCCGTCCAGGCCTGGGGAAGGGGGCATTTCGGACACACCACTCAATTTTTTTTCTTACCCTCTGAGCTAGGGGGCTGAAACTTACCGCACAATACCTTTATCAAGTTCCATCAGAAAATGTCGAAAAAATCCAAGATGGCCGATTTTTGGTCAATTTTTTTCTCGAATTTTTTGTTTATGTGTTTTCTTTGCAAAAACTACATCATAACTTAGTAAATAATAATCTGATGTGCAATAAAATAGATTTTGTCCAATTTACCTTGAAGAAAAGCAGGAATTGTGAAGGAAAATATCGAAAATATCACTTTTCTGGTACTCCACATGGCCGTGTTCTTGAATTTACCCATGATCCTCTACTCGGGGGTTATGCAAATAGGCTTAATGTGACCCCAAATATGATAAACTAAAAAGTTACCGAGGGTCAGCTTTCATTTTTGTGTCGTTCCGGTAATAAAGAAGAAAGTTTGGTAGGTGGTCATAACATTTCAGATCTCGGATTCTCAGTCAGCAGAGCTATTGAAAAAATGAATGTAACTAGAATATACGTATTTTGTCCATGTAAACTTGGTCTAGATATTTGACTGGTGGCTGGAGGAATTTTACCCCGGTGAGCCGATCGATTCTCTTCAACATTGGCTAGCGATACATGCATGTCGGCAATCACTGGATATGTTTCATGAAACCAACTATATTTTCTTTCCTTTTCCAATGATTATTAGACCAGGTTGAAGACAATGTTATGGAAATTCCATTTTGAATTTACCCATGATCCCATCCCGCATAGGATTATGCAAATAGGTCCCAACTGACCTCCATATGAATCATGTAGTTCTTACAACAGCATTCGAGCCCAGCTTGCCAAAGTCATAGGATAACATGATTTTAATTCCATAATGAAAACGCAATCTCATTGGAATGGGATCTGAGATCTGCTCATTGGAATGAGATTATATTTTGGGATCTTTGAGAGCTATAATTATAGATGTCCTAATTTAATATTGTAGAGTAGTAACGTGCATATCCCCCACTCGCCACTGAAAGCTTCTGATACCTAGGTATTTGCGCGTATTAAATTAACCGTGACTTTTATGCTATATTTTATTATATATTTAGTTTTTATTTTACGAATGCAGTATTTTTAATCAATAGACACTTTCAATAGACCATCAATTACTGTCCACCATTTATATTCCATGATGTTGGAAATATTTTTTTTATGAGAAAATGGACCAATTCACCACGCGTATGGGCTGACTTCACACAGTACAAATTTACATATTAGGCCGCACCGAGTGAATCAGTTCAAAACATGAAACCGGGGTCACCAAACGGAAATCGCCCACCAATATGACATTTGTAATTTGTATCGCCATTTATCCAGTTTGCTAGTTTAACGCTTGGCACAGAGGTCATCAACACGATAACCGGATCTAAAACGGCTTTCGTTTTCATGAAGTCTGACAGTTTGATACAGAGTTCACCCATGCATGAACATTCCAATTCCAATTCAATTCAAATACAGCTACTGTATCGTCATTAAAGGTAATAAGACACTTTATTAATCAACTTTCAATGATAAGAATCCAATACAAGGAAATCGGCCTGCTTGATATGACCCCAAACCGGGTCAATATGAGGAAGGCAGGCCAATACGGAAAAGTCGGTCCAATACGGGAAAACAGGGCCAATATGGCCCGGGCCAATATTACTTTCAACATGGCGACGCTGAGGATGAACGATCCTCGATTCGCATTCTTCTCCGAATGATGTCACTGATTTCTCTGACTTTGGACGGATATTCAATGGCTTCTGTGATGTTAGTCATGCTGAAATGGACTATAGTGACGCGAGCGCGACATCGACGTGCTAAGCACAAGCAGACGAAAAACAGCGATTCAACACTTACAGCAGTGCACTGATGAACGAAGCGATGGCAACAGCGATATTTTAAGACAGAAGATGTCAGACTTGCAGCTAGAAGAGTTATTCACATATGGATAGAACCGATAGAAATTATGCGGACGAAACACCTGTAAAATGATGTTGAAATCTAGGGTCTCCATAGCATGATATGTCTTCGATCCTCAAATCGGGACTGGATTTGGACCAAATTTGCACCAGATTATAAGGTTGTATTTTGCTGCACCGTTCTTATCAAATATAATTAGTATTTCATCTGCTTGTATCTTTTTGACTCCGTTTCATACGTTGAAGACCCCCGCCTAGGTTGAAGATGATCGGCCTATTCACCGTCCCGATTATCGCCGTCGTTTCCGATAGCGTTACTGTAGAGGGGATCGATTTTCCGACGATAATGGCACTTCAAAAACCACATAATAATAATCGTAGGAAATAGGCCTATTGTGAAGGAAGAAATACATATTCCGATTTGGGGGGAGGTGCTGTACTAAAATATTCCATGTATTATAATCGATGAAAAAAAATTGTAGGCGAGTTAATTAATAAAAACGTCATTAACCAAGTGTTTTCATATTGGCCTGGTTATAGGTCCTCGGTCAGCCGTATTGACGGACCTATAACTAGGCCAATATGAAAACACTTGGTTAATAACATAATATTATATTCCCATTTACGAGCATGTTAAAATTTGATTTTTTTTCTCCAAAAATATAACTGATTATATTTTTATTTTTAAATGCAATGATGTCTGAGATACAAAGGAAGTGGTGGCGTGCATGCCGTTTTTATCTAGAGGGCGTTGAAGTCGGATACTCCTATATTCTCGGCACACAGCTAGTTGAATGTTGGAATCTCTACAGCCACCCCAAACTCGGCTGATGCAGGAATCTTTAACGATCTGCAAACTCCCTTACAAACCACTAAGCTGGGGAATTTGTGGGGTTTATGTCGGGCAAGCTGTGTAGCGATAGCTTGAGGCCAGACTCCTGAAGATTCCTCATATAAATATTACAAATCGATAGGGTTATAATATACAGATCCACTAGCATTTTACGAAACTTTGGATGCTATCTTTTCATGCATTGTCAAGCGATCGCATAACACTAAGAATGGAACGAGACTGCGAAATTTGTAACTTTAATCCCAATTATTCACTGGTAACTTATATGACATGTTATTAAAAACATGATGTCTTCTACCTCCCGTCCTTTTGTATCTTTACATGCATTTGACGTGTAATTTCGGTTGTCCACACAGTCTCGGTCTTTAGGATAGGTATAAATTTATTGATTTATTGCTAACACCCGTACTAATCTTGACACAAAATATGACACATTTTTCCCATCAAGGTATATCAGATGCTATTCATTCACCGGGGTCCTAATTTCCTTCCTTCAGGAAGTTGTAGCGGTTGTCGGATTTTCTGTTCTGAAGGTAATGGCGCACCTGTGTCCAAGCTGCAAGAGCGCAATGATCCACACGTCTCCCGTAGATTTTAATCTACAATCTTTTTTTTTTAATAGCAATTATAGTAAGTTGATATAACGGGTACTAGTATTCCTTGTAACTCTGTACAGAGATACTGGTTAGCGCGACCTGGAACTTCCGACTTCGGCCCCTTCAGTGTGACCATGCATAGGAATTGATAGATTGATGGATTTGACATCAAAATTTAAAAAGTTGTCCAAATTATGGCGATTTTCTGCCAGTTTTTTTTATCCATATTTAGTTAAATACCAGGTTGTTAGTAATAAATCATTTTTTCTATAATATGAGTAATTATAAGTTTAACTTAGGGACCGGTCAAAATTTATCGGAGGGGGGGGGGCGGTGCATTGAAAAAATATAGGTAAAAAAAAGTGGCAACCCCCCCTCAAGTGATCTTTAAAAAAGTTATTGCCCCCGCCCTCTCGGAGTCCTAAAAAAAGTTATGACCCCCCCACCCCAATGAGGTTTCCAAAAAAACCTCGACTCCCCCCCCCCCTCTCCGCACCAGAGAAGCAAATTCACAGAAGTCAATACCGGTACAGTTGTATATGTTTAATGGTAAAACAGGAGGTTGCGGGCCGTCAATGATGCATTAACTCACCATCCCTTTTAATAATAGTTAGCTTGGAGCCTTCCAGTAATTCAAAGCATGGAAACGACAGGTATACCGTATTTGTATAGCTGGACATATCATAATCATGACAACAAAATTCCACTTGAACCAATCCCACCATACTCAGAGTAAATGTGTTGGTTTCTAACTGTAATAAAGTATGAATATGATCCATGCAGCACAGGGAACCCCTTGACTTGGCGGTGGTACGGAATAGGGCCCTGGTAGACGAAGAAACGTTTGATGGAAACAAGCAATTAGGGACCAGGCAAAAATTATCAGGAGGACAGGACAGGTTAATTTTGCAGGGACCAACATTTTTTTTAACGGCTTCTCTGGATGGGACAAGACTTTTTTTTGTCGCACTGATGAGCGAGACCAAAGTTTGAAAGTTTTCGCCTGAGGTTCACAGGGACAAAAATATGACGATTTGAATGGGAAGCCAGAGCCTCAGTAAAATTGAGTATATTTGAACACATACCCAAACCAATGAAACACATATCTTATTGGATATATATATGCACACAAGATAAAGAAGATCCTCATTCTCAGGCTATTATTATTATTATATTTTTTTTTAACTCAACTTTAATGTCTCATGAACACAAATATAGATAATTTGATTTAAGTAAGGTGTGTTCCTTGAATGTGATATTGATTATTTTGCATGTATATTGAATAAGCAAGAGTGAACATCAACAACAACACAATAACACTCCCAAGTCAGTTTGTGTATGATGATGAGGGGGATTAACAATGGATATTCAAGTTAATTTCAAGAGTTATCGCCCCTGGTGTGCTTATAGAGGCAGATTAGTCTCCCTTGATGTGACTTTTCATAAGTTATCTCCCTTGTTTGAACATGTGCTGTTTTGTGAAACCGTTTGTATTCATCTTTTTTGTGTGTAAAAGATCGTCGTGTAAGGTTCATTGTAATGTGGTACACGTGCGTAATTGTGTCATTGTCATCGGAGATCGGTCCGTTATCGTGAATGTATCAGTGTCGAAAACTGGTCCATTCTCAATACAGTCTTTTAAGAACTGTATTTCAGGTCACAAACTACTAAATATTTGCCTGACTTATTATGTAGTAAATAAGCTGGAAACGGGGCTAATTTTTTTTTATTAACCTGTGACAATGGTTCTTCTGGGAATGAATTATAAAATATAGCACAAACCCTTTCACTGCCACTTACATGTAGTATAACAGCCACCCAGTAAATAAGGAAGTCTCCAAACTGTTATGGTAAGAATATTTGCTCCTGTCCGCCAGTGGGCGTTTGAGTCGGGTAGGACAACACCTATACAATGTATCGCTCTTGTAGCAACGTTGTATTGTGACGTCATGCGACAATCGGATATAATGACGGCATCATGACGTAAAACAAAGGGCATTACGCTTATCTAATGACGTCGTTGGCGTTGGAATAGAAAATGTCGTCTTGAATGTGGATATGTGCAGATACAAAATATTAAATTGACAAGGGTGATCTGTCATGCCACCCAGCTCAATTTTGAAGTTCTTGGAAATGCCGTTTGCTCAATTTATGTCACTATAGACCGCCCTATCTCTTTACATATTATCCAGTCCACATTTTGTCCCCCCTGACTCGAGCGCCTACTAGCGGGCAAGGGCAAATTACTCGTACACGGACGGTTCGGAGACTCCGCTATTCAATGGAGGTTTGTTACCTTCAAGAATGTGTGCTTTTTTCATTGGCTTTTGCTGACAAAGCCTAAAGGCTTTTGATTCTGTGATTATACTCTTTAAGGATAAGGGGATAGTTCCAGTTTTCAAAACACCCACTGACGAAACCCTCACAGACAAAACCCTCCAAAAAAAAAAAAATAATAATAATAAGAAAAAAATTAAAAAAATAAAAATAAAAAAATTCACACAAAACTCCCACCTAGCTTGTATAAAAAAATTTTTTTTAGAGACCGAGCAAAAATTACCTGGGGGTTGATGTATTTTAGATAAGTACTGGTACTTTTGGCTGTTGATTCATTGTTCCGATTCCGATTATTACATGTCAAATTGCAACGGGACATCAACTTATTCTGGTGACTCGTTGCACCTGACACAGTTTTTTACCGTAAAGGTGGGGGTATATACATGTACATTATCATTGACAGATTACTAAGACAAAACCCTCAAAATTTGAACAAAAATTAATATTTCATCTCCTAAATAGCACAGGTACATCCTCTAATCATAAGAAACATGTTTACCAAGATTCATAATCATCCAATAACAGCTGACAACTGCAGCAAACTTTTTAAATACAGATCTACATGTGCACCTCAGCTAAACGCAAAACTTAACATTGGAGTACCCCAGATGGAATACCCACCCACCACCCCACCCCCATATGTTTTTTTTATTTTTTTTTCAAAATTTTCTAGATTTTTTTATGAATTTGCTAAATATCATTTCCAGGCCGGGGACACCGACACCGACGACGACATCCTCTTTCCCCCGCACAATATCTCCCATTTACTTCGTCAGGCGAGATAAAAAATTGCCCCCCCCCATCAAGTTGAAGTTGCCAAAAAAAGTAAGCACCCCCCTGACCTGACAGTTATGACGTTTCATCTATACGTCACCAGTCACGTGCGCTCCGTGTGTCGTCTGCCAGAATGTAAACACACAGCCATGACCGCTTGGGTACCGATCGATTTTAGTGTTTTGACCATTATTTTGATAGGTTTGGCTCTATATACGTTGCGAAACTGTCACTTGGAGACTTTAACATGGACTTCTATCCACCATACGTGATGATCGCGGCATCTGTATCACTAATTGTGTGTACTATAGCTGTTCGAGATGGATATTGCAACCCGGAAATAGAGATATATGATGGAAAACAACTGGTGAGTACACAACGCATGTTCTGTTGCATTCCTGTTCACTGTTCTCATTAACTTATTTTTCAAACTAGCGGTTGGGACAGTGTCACATGAAATCAGTGTCGGGTCTGGTTGTATTTGCAAAAACATATAGAAACACTGATAGATAGCTTGAGGCCAGACTCCTGAAGATTCCTCATACAAATATTACAAATCGATAGGGTTATAATATACAGATCCACTAGCATTTTTCGAAACTTTGGATGCTATCTTTTCATGCACTGTCAAGCGATCGCTTAACACCAAGAATGGAACGAGACTGCGAAATTTGTAACTTTAATCCCAATTATTTACAGGTAACTCATATGACATGTTATTAAAAACATGATGTCTTCTACCTCCCGTCCTTATGTATCTTTACATGCATTTGACGTGTAATTTCGGTTGTCCACACAGTCTCGGTCTTTAGGATAGGTATAAATTTATTGATTTATTGCTAACACCTGTACTAATCTTGACACAAAATATGACACATTTTTTCCATCAAGGTATATCAGATGCTATTCATTCACCGGGGTCCTAATTTCTTTCCTTCGGGAAATTGTAGCGGTTGTCGGATTTTCTGTTCTGAAGGTTAAGGGGCACCTCTGTCCAAGCTGCAAGAGCGCAATGATCCACACGTCTCCCATAGATTTTAATCTACAATCTGTTTTTTTTTTAAATAACAGTTATAGTACATTGATATACCGAGTACTAGTATTCCTTGTAACTCTGTACAGAGATACTGTTTAGCGCGACCTGGAACATTCCGACTTCGGCCCCTTCAGTGTGACCATGCATAGGAATATATAGATCGATGGATTTGACATCAAAATTAAAAAAGTTGTCCAAATTATGGCGATTTTCTGAGAGTTTTTTTATCCCTATTTAAATAAATACCAGGTTGTTAGCAATAAATCATTTTTTTCTATAATATGAGTAATTATAAGTTTAACTTAGTACGCGTTTTTTATTCAGATAAAGAACAATTCCAAGATTTTACTGCATGTAAATACCATGACAAAGCACTCTATGCACCGGTGACCCCTTTTGATCTGACCTGACAGTTATGACGTTTCATCTATACGTCACCAGTCACGTGCGCTCCGTGTGTCGTCTGCCAGAATGTAAACACACAGCCATGACCGCTTGGGTACCGATCGATTTTAGTGTTTTGACCATTATTTTGATAGGCTTGGCTCTATATACGTTGCGAAACTGTCACTAGGAGACTTTAACATGGACTTCTATCCACCATACGTGATGATCGTGGCATCTGTATCACTAATTGTGTGTGCTATAGGTGTTCGAGATGGATATTGCAACCCGGAAATAGAGATGTATGATGGGAAACAACTGGTGAGTACACAACGCATGTTCTGTTGCATTCCTGTTCACTGTTCTCATTAACTTATTTTTCAAACTAGCGGTAGGGACAGTGTCACATGAAATCAGTGTCGGGTCTGGTTGTATTTGCAAATACATATAGAAACACTGATAGATAGCTTGAGGCCAGACTCCTGAAGATTCCTCATACAAATATTACAAATCGATAGGGTTATAATATACAGATCCACTAGCATTTTTCGAAACTTTGGATGCTATCTTTTCATGCACTGTCAAGCGATCGCTTAACACCAAGAATGGAACGAGACTGCGAAATTTGTAACTTTAATCCCAATTATTTACAGGTAACTCATATGACATGTTATTAAAAACATGATGTCTTCTACCTCCCGTCCTTATGTATCTTTACATGCATTTGACGTGTAATTTCGGTTGTCCACACAGTCTCGGTCTTTAGGATAGGTATAAATTTATTGATTTATTGCTAACACCTGTACTAATCTTGACACAAAATATGACACATTTTTCCCATCAAGGTATATCAGATGCTATTCATTCACCGGGGTCCTAATTTCTTTCCTTCGGGAAATTGTAGCGGTTGTCGGATTTTCTGTTCTGAAGGTAAAGGGGCACCTCTGTCCAAGCTGCAAGAGCGCAATGATCCACACGTCTCCCGTAGATTTTAATCTACAATCTGTTTTTTTTTTAAATAACAGTTATAGTACATTGATATACCGAGTACTAGTATTCCTTGTAACTCTGTACAGAGATACTGGCTAGCGCGACCTGGAACATTCCGACTTCGGCCCCTTCAGTGTGACCATGCATAGGAATATATAGATCGATGGATTTGACATCAAAATTAAAAAAGTTGTCCAAATTATGGCGATTTTCTGCCAGTTTTTTTATCCCTATTTAAATAAATACCAGGTTGTTAGCAATAAATCATTTTTTTCTATAATATGAGTAATTATAAGTTTAACTTAGTACGCGTTTTTTATTCAGATAAAGAACAATTCCAAGATTTTACTGCATGTAAATACCATGACAAAGCACTCTATGCACCGGTGACCCCTTTTGATCTGACCTGACAGTTATGACGTTTCATCTATGCGTCACCAGTCACGTGCGCTCCGTGTGTCGTCTGCCAGAATGTAAACACACAGCCATGACCGCTTGGGTACCGATCGATTTTAGTGTTTTGACCATTATTTTGATAGGCTTGGCTCTATATACGTTGCGAAACTGTCACTAGGAGACTTTAACATGGACTTCTATCCACCATACGTGATGATCGTGGCATCTGTATCACTAATTGTGTGTGCTATAGGTGTTCGAGATGGATATTGCAACCCGGAAATAGAGATGTATGATGGGAAACAACTGGTGAGTACACAACGCATGTTCTGTTGCATTCCTGTTCACTGTTCTCATTAACTTATTTTTCAAACTAGCGGTAGGGACAGTGTCACATGAAATCAGTGTCGGGTCTGGTTGTATTTGCAAATACATATAGAAACACTGATAGATAGCTTGAGGCCAGACTCCTGAAGATTCCTCATACAAATATTACAAATCGATAGGGTTATAATATACAGATCCACTAGCATTTTTCGAAACTTTGGATGCTATCTTTTCATGCACTGTCAAGCGATCGCATAACACCAAGAATGGAACTAGACTGCGAAATTTGTAACTTCAATCCCAATTATTTACAGGTAACTTATATGACATGTTATTAAAAACATGATGTCTTCTACCTCCCGTCCTTATGTATCTTTACATGCATTTGACGTGTAATTTCGGTTGTCCACACAGTCTCGGTCTTTAGGATAGGTATAAATTTATTGGTTTCTTGCTAACACCTGTACTAATCTTGACACAAAATATGACACATTTTTCCTATCAAGGTATATCAGATGCTATTCATTCACCGGGGTCCTAATTTCCTTCCTTCGGGAAGTTGTAGCGGTTGTCCGATTTTCTGTTCTGAAGGTAATGGGGCACCTGTTTCCAAGCTGCAAGAGCGCAATGATCCACGTCTCCCGTAGATTTTAATCTACAATCTGGTTGGGTTTTTTTAATAACAATTATAGTACATTGATATAACGAGTACTAGTATTCCTTGTAACTCTGTACAGAGATACTGGTTAACGCGACCTGGAACTTCCGACTTCGGCCCCTTCAGTGTGACCATGCATAGGAATTGATAGATTGATGGATTTGACCTCAAAATTAAAAAAGTTGTCCAAATTATGGCGATTTTCTGCCAGTTTTTTTATCCATATTTAGTTAAATACCAGGTTGTTAGTAATAAATCATTTTTTCTATAATATGAGTAATTATAAGTTTAACTTAGTACGCGTTTTTTATTCAGATAAAGAACTATTCCAAGATTTTACTGCATGTAAATACCATGACAAAGCACTCTATGCACAGGTGACCCCTTTTGATCTGACCTGACAGTTATGACGTTTCATCTATACGTCACCAGTCATGTGCGCTCCGTGTGTCGTCTGCCAGAATGTAAACACACAGCCATGACCGCTTGGGTACCGATCGATTTTAGTGTTTTGACCATTATTTTGATAGGTTTGGCTCTATATACGTTGCGAAACTGTCACTTGGAGACTTTAACATGGACTTCTATCCACCATACGTGATGATCGTGGCATCTGTATCACTAATTGTGTGTGCTATAGGTGTTCGAGATGGATATTGCAACCCGGAAATAGAGATATATGATGGGAAACAACTG
Source organism: Hanleya hanleyi (assembly GCA_036873755.1). Taxonomy (NCBI): domain Eukaryota; kingdom Metazoa; phylum Mollusca; class Polyplacophora; order Lepidopleurida; family Hanleyidae; genus Hanleya; species Hanleya hanleyi. The sequence continues at coordinate 78,184 of JAVTVY010037439.1, forward strand.
GTGAGTACACAACGCATGTTCTGTTGCATTCCTGTTCACTGTTGTCATTAACTCATGTTTCAAACTAGCGGTAGGGACAGTGTCACATGAAATCAGTGTCGGGTCTGATTGTATTTGTAAATACATATAGAAACACTGATAGATAGCTTGAGGCCAGACTCCTGAAGATTCCTCATACAAATATTACAAATCGATAGGGTTATAATATACAGATCCACCAGCATTTTTCGAAACTTTGGATGCTATCTTTTCATGCACTGTCAAGCGATCGCATAACACCAAGAATGGAACTAGACTGCGAAATTTGTAACTTCAATCCCAATTATTTACAGGTAACTTATATGACATGTTATTAAAAACATGATGTCTTCTACCTCCCGTCCTTATGTATCTTTACATGCATTTGACGTGTAATTTCGGTTGTCCACACAGTCTCGGTCTTTAGGATAGGTATAAATTTATTGATTTATTGCTAACACCTGTACTAATCTTGACACAAAATATGACACATTTTTCCTATCAAGGTATATCAGATGCTATTCATTCACCGGGGTCCTAATTTCCTTCCTTCGGGAAGTTGTAGCGGTTGTCGAATTTTCTGTTCTGAAGGTAATGGGGCACCTGTGTCCAAGCTGCAAGAGCGCAATGATCCACACGTCTCCCGTAGATTTTAATCTACAATCTGGTTTTTTTTTAATAACAATTATAGTACATTGATATAACGAGTACTAGTATTCCTTGTAACTCTGTACAGAGATACTGGTTAGTGCGACCTGGAACTTCCGACTTCGGCCCCATCAGTGTGATCATGCATAGGAATTGATAGATTGATGGATTTGACATCAAAATTACAAAAGTTGTCCAAATTATGGCGATTTTCTGCCAGTTTTTTTATCCATATTTAGTTAAATACCAGGTTGTTAGTAATAAATCATTTTTTCTATAATATGAGTAATTATAAGTTTAACTTAGTACGCGTTTTTTATTCAGATAAAGAACTATTCCAAGATTTTACTGCATGTAAATACCATGACAAAGCACTCTATGCACAGGTGACCCCTTTTGATCTGACCTGACAGTTATGACGTTTCATATATACGTCACCAGTCACGTGCGCTCCGTGTGTCGTCTGCCAGAATGTAAACACACAGCCATGACCGCTTGGGTACCGATCAATTTTAGTGTTTTGACCATTACTTTAATAGGTTTGGATCTATATACGTTGCGAAACTGTCACTTGGAGACTTTAACATGGACTTCTATCCACCATACGTGATGATCGCGGCGTCTGTATCACTGATTGTGTGTACTATAGGTGTTCGAGATGGATATTGCAACCCGGAAATAGAGATATATGATGGGAAACAACTGGTGAGTACACAACGCATGTTCTGTTGCATTCCTGTTCACTGTTCTCATTAACTTATTTTTCAAACTAGCGGTAGGGACAGTGTCACATGAAATCAGTGTCGGGTCTGGTTGTATTTGCAAATACATATAGAAACACTGATAGATAGCTTGAGGCCAGACTCCTGAAGATTCCTCATACAAATATTACAAATCGATAGGGTTATAATATACAGATCCACTAGCATTTTTCGAAACTTTGGATGCTATCTTTTCATGCACTGTCAAGCGATCGCATAACACCAAGAATGGAACGAGACTGCGAAATTTGTAACTTTAATCCCAATTATTTACAGGTAACTTATATGGCATGTTATTAAAAACATGATGTCTTCTACCTCCCGTCCTTATGTATCTTTACATGCATTTGACGTGTAATTTCGGTTGTCCACACAGTCTCGGTCTTTAGGATAAATTTATTGATTTATTGCTAACACCTGTACTAATCTTGACACAAAATATGACACATTTTTCCCATCAAGGTATATCAGATGCTATTCATTCACCGGGGTCCTAATTTCCTTCCTTCGGGAAGTCGGATTTTCTGTTCTGAAGGTAATGGGGCACCTGTGGCCAAGCTGCAAGAGCGCAATGATCCACACGTCTCCCGTAGATTTTAATCTACACTCTAGGTTTTTTTCTTTTTTAATAACAAAAAATTCATTCCAACAAACTGCAGCCTTACAAATGCCTTGGAAATTATCCCAAAAATATTTCTCCACTTCGATCCGAAATCCCCATCCCTACCCTCTCATGGATAGGGATTAAACGGTTCCATTTATCTGATAAACTGCTGTTAATTAAAAAAGTATGATGACCCAAATTTTGTAATTCATATTTAGCAAGAATTATATAAATTTTGTTTCATATTGTTAATCAAAGAACACTTGACTTTTGCGAAGTGAGCTTTAAACACGAAGATGGACTCTCTCCCTACTAATATAATGATACCACGTGCATGCACAAACTACGTAATATTTCTGCAAACAGTATCGTGACTCCCTGTTTTTATTTCACGATATGTCTTATCTTAGGCTAACAAGTTATTTGAGAAATAATGTTTTCATAGGCGTGCTAAACGGTTATTTTGCTCACGGTTAGTGTGGGAAAATTTATATTTTATAAAATTTATAAACTTTCCCACACTAACCGTGCGTAAAATACCCATTTAGCACGCCTATGAAAACATTATTTCTATTCTATTGCACTACTCAAATTGATTATCAACAAAGATTACAATGGAGGTTGAAAACATATTTTAAACTTTGACAACCTTTCTCCCCTTTTTTGAAAAAACTCGTCCACTGATGTTGGGACGATGCTCCTGTCTCGACTGGCATCGTGCCAATGTCAGTGGACGAGTTTATGTGGTCTATCAAATAGGGAGTGATTTTGTCAGATGAGTCAGCTGTTGGGAAATTACGTGGATATATGCCTATTCGTGTCGCTTTGTTAATCAATTTCCCGATGGAAACAACAGTTAAACTTGAGAAGGAAATTTCATATTGTAATTTATTTGTTGTTTTATTCGATTGTTACTTGTATGAAAGCAGACGTCCCTTTCCTCATTCGACTTGTGAAATGGAATCTCCTAATGAACACCTGCAATTGACACATGTACATTTCACATAACCGTGATCAATCGGGCAATAATTGCACGATTAGCTCGATGTTAATGACACAAGTGTTATAGAAAACTGAGTTTAAGCACCTTATGATTGTGGTTTAATTCATTAGCACCCTCGAAATTATAATCAGATCTCTTGTCGTATAATCAGTGCGAGAGTAAACCATTTATGTTTTGTGAAGATATAGATCTAAATATGATGTTTCATTTGGACAATCGCAGAATTCTTGTAAATCCAGAGAAAATTTATATCCTTCACTCCGTCGCGTACGGTATATAAGGTAAAAACTTACCTTGATCAGATATTTCGGGACGCCGTTAATCTTTCCTTTTGTCCAGGTAGGAGCGTCATGTGAACAAATTTCCGAGAAAGTTTTCGACTTGCCATTGCTTGACCCCATCTCTGTGAATCTTGAACAGAACGTCTGTGCTGAGTCTGTAAGATCTGATTATGTCGTTGTACCTGGGCATGCGGACGTGATTGGCATAATGCTTCTGTTTACAACTTATCATAAATATTCGGTTGGTAAATAAGTGACATAACTAGCGCTTCGTGGATAATATAACCACTGGTTAACAGGGTCAACAGGTCAAGTGTTATCTTTCTTAACTCCGTCCAGTCACGGAAGCTTTCGTGGGAATATTTGAAACAATGGATTGAATATATAATTAGGTAAGCCCGCATCGACCCATGCACGACAGCTGTTGGCTATTTTATCTAGAAGAATGAAAGACCGCAACCTCCCACACACAAGTAGGAACTCCCTGACATTCTAGGGACTTCGTGGCTATCATCTTGAGGTGCTTTGGAGCCTATTTGCATAATTTACAGGAAAATTCAAAATGGCGACCATGAGCGTTTGACTAAAAAATTACATTTTCGTCGTTTATCCTCAAAATTTGTATTCATAAAAATGCCCAAAAGAATTTTATTTAACTTTTGAATGACATGTGAATTGTCATTCGGTTTGACGTATAGGAGTAGTACAAGCATGAACGCTGAGATTTCCTGCATTTCAACTTCTTTATTAAACACGACGCTTAGCCAAGTCTGCCCTTAGCATTCTCAAGTGTAAAGGCAGACTTAGCGAAACGTCGTTGTTAGTAAAAAAGAAGTTGAAACCCAGCGTTCAGTATTTTATTTTACATGAGATAATTATTTCCTAATTTATTATGCAGTTCTCAGGATAAAATGGCATAAATAAAACATCCAGAATCAAACTGAAAAATCGTCCAATGAATGCATTTTAAAAATATGACGTTACTGTCTCGTCATGGGAGAGGCCATCCTTGAGTTTTCACATTTTCAGGTGGAGCTTGACCACAAGATATACGGTTGGTGTAGTGTGGGAGGTTTCGGCCCCTAGCCCAAAGAATAGGAAAAATATATAGAAAGTGGGGGGAGGGAGGCGAAATGGATCTTCCTGAGGCTGAGGTTGAATCCTATCTGACCTCTGCTGTTAGATATGCTCCAAGCCACTCAGTTTAATGATACCGATCGCCACTCCGCCTCGTGGCCAATTTGCACTCTCCAAATCCTTTATCGCTCCACAGCAATAATGATACCATACTCCTGTATCAATATATGTTCAGACATCAGATATCTTCAGGATTACAATAGTATAATTTTGGTTACTGTAGATGTGATATCCCAAAAATAATTTGAAATATTCAGTATGTTTTAAAACAAACAGTTCTCTTTTTAAAATGAAAATTTCTCATCAATCGTTCAACTTCGTGTGACGACAAACTGCTTCTGGTATTTGACAATATCAATCCATATCTCAGACGTTTCAATTTCTATCTAGCTGCCCTTCAATCGAAGTTTAAAATAAAGTATATGAAGAAAATTAATAAAATTACTAAGCTATCACTTTGAAGTTCAACATTTTCAAACTTGATTTTCACTATTGAAAGCCTGAACAGGCATGCATTTCAAGTGCATCTCAGATTGAATACTGTTCGAGAAACAAAGTTAACGCTTTTCACGTAACATTAGCCCAAAAGCCGAATATAGAAAATCAACCATCTAATTATCACACCTATGTATAAGGGCTTTTAACATATGGCTATTTTAGACAACAGATTTATCTATTCAGAACTGAAGCTATTTTTATTTTCACAAAAGGAAAGGTATAATATTGAAAACTAAAATGAGTATTGAAATGAAAATGAGTGTTGTCTCCCAAGGGGATGGTAGGATATGGCAGAGGGAAAGTGGCCGTCAGGATCCTTAAGTTTATAATTATGGTATCGTTACAACAGGGACTATCGAAGCATGCGCACTACTTCTCAGCTTTTGTGTTAATTAAATGAATTAATTCATCTACTTTATCTACTTGACATTTAAATTTAGATATAATAAAAGAACGTTGAAGAAAGTTCACAGGCGTTCTCCCTATTAAATCAGGCCTCCGAGTTTTGAAACGAGTACGGTAGTTTGCCTTTCACCAAAGTTCATAACGTTCAGTGAGATGTACCAGGACAAACTTTCACTCGTGATGAACAGTTCCTTATGTATTCAAACGAGGTTTCATGATGTCAAAGGTGGAACATTAGATGATCAGATAATGTTCCCAGTATCGCCATTTATCCAGTTTACTAGTTTAACCCTTGGCACAGAGGTCATCAACACGATAACCGGGTCTAAAACGGCTTTCGTTTTCATGAAGTCTGACAGTTTGATACAGAGGTCACCCATGCATGAACATTCTAATTCCAATTCAATTCAAATACAGATTCTGTATGTCATTAACCCTATCTGGCCTGGGCTTTTTCGGGCCTGTCCTGGCATGGGGGGGGCGGGGGGCGAAATGGCCTCTAATTATTTTTCTTACCCCTTGAGCTAGAGAGCTGAAACTCACTACATTATACCATTGCGTCAAGCTCTACCAGAAAATGTAAAAAAAATCCAAGATGGCAGCTTTGGTGACGTCACAGTGACGTCATTTTCAAAAACGGCATTTTTTTGGTCGATTTTTCGGTCGGATTTTCCGTTTTTGTTATTTATGCAATTTTTCTGCAAAGACTGCATGATAACTTAGTAAATATTAATGTGATGTGAAATAAAACAGCTTTTGCCAACTTTTCATCGCGCAAAAACGGAGATTTTTAAGAAATATGACAAAAATATAACTTTTCTGATACTCCACGTGGCCGCCATCTTGAATTTACCCATGATCCTCTGCTCGGCGGTTATGCAAATGGGCTCAAATGACCCCAATATGATAAACTATAAGGTCAAGGAGTTTCATCACTTCATTTTTTGTACTTCCGAAGATAGCGCAGAAAGTTTGGTAGGGGGAGGCATTTCGCCCCTCCCCCCCCCCCGGCCCCCGGCCAGGTAGGGTTAAAGGTAATAAGACACTTTATTTTCCCATTTACGAGCATGTTAACATACGATTTTTTTTTTCAAAAATATTATTTTTAAATGCAATGATGGCTGAGATACAAAGGAAGTGGTGGAGTGTATGCCGGTTTTTACCTAGAGGGCGTTGAAGTCGGATACTCCTATATTCTGGCACACAGCTGGTTGAATGCTGGAATCTCTACAGCCACTCCAAAGTCGGCTGATGCAGCAATCTTCAACGGTCTGCAAACTATTTTTAAAACTATTTTTATGATGTAAACAATGTTCTTTTGGGCTGTAGTAGTGCTCGTTCCCTGCCCCCAGTGTCAGTCAATCAAATCGTTTCTTTGCCTTGAACATCCGATGAGTCTCAATAGTCGCAATTTGACTTATTTGGCTAACCCAGAAAACTGTGACATCATACCTTCAGGGTATCCTCAGCTTACAGTCTCACTCAACGTCAAACAGTTCTATAGTATCACACAAAATTGTTTTAGTAGGTCTTCCCCTAATTTCTAATCATAAATCCAGCGTTTCCAGTTTTCCTGTTTTCGCTCCTAAAGCGTAACTAATGGCGTGCTTAAGGACACTCTACCCTAATTGTCTATTTTCCTACGAAGTAGGCTACAGATCGCAAATTGTCCGGTAATGAGTGAGTCAGTCAGTCCATCCGAATCCTTTCGTCGGCAAAATAAGGAGAACCGTTGACATTAGAACCTTGATTTTTGGCATGAACGTGCATTAGGGCATTGTTACCAGCAAGTTCTGAGCTGACCGAATTCTGATGAAAATTTGATTTATAATTATTTTTTTTATATTATTTATTGATGGCTCAGCGAGTGCACCGTCATGCCCATCGGGAACCCTTGGCTGTATGTTTCACTGTGACTTTTGAAGGTTCCCTGATACGGCATATCACGACACACCGGTTCTGGTAAAATCAGCGAAGTTAAGCGACTTTGAGCCCTGTCAAGACTTTGTGTAAACGGGGCCCATTTAAGCAATGGATAAATGAGTGAATTCAGTCTAATAGACGAAGGTCCCAAGCTGAAAGCGCAAGCTGATGCAATAAGCATAGTAATGAAAACGTACATTTACCTTCTGTCATAGGTCTGTTAAATTTACCACTGTGCTATCCGACATCCGAAGTAGGGTGGGCATTAGGACTCCGACGCGCACCGAACTCCTGGTCATAGATAAACGTTTTGGTGGGCTATATTATCATGTATGAAATAGGAAATGCTAATTTTCCATCATTTGTTAGTGCATTTATCTACACTGCTATTACCAACTTGCCAGCCTCAATACACACAATTCAGTATATTGTTATAGATATATGTAAACTGTGGCCTTTAACGTGTATCCTATTTCACATCCAAACATTTCATCACACACCACATCAGGCTTCAAATTCAGGTCAAATTTCCCACTGGTTGTGAAATATCCTACATCAACCAATTAAGTCAGCCTGGTGCAATAACCCAGCAGAAGAAAGAAAGATGTGGTATCATCCTTCAGATTAGTCTGTGTGAGCAACAATGATAAAAGTTTACTGAGGGTGAAACAAAGCCATGACGGCATGTTTAAAGGGTCTTAATTTATTTTCTTTGGGAGAATTTAACTAGATAAAGTAACTTTGATCATGATGTGAAAATATGAGCACATACTTTGAGTTTTTTTTGTATCTCTTGAATATTGACTATATATCACACTGGGATATAATTTAAACAAAAAATTACATGTGTAAACAAAATATGTCTAAATTTTTCTTGTCATTTTAAATCTTGACCCATTATGATTCCCTGATTAGGGGATACAGAATCACTGCCACGGAGTGTGTTGGTGTGTCACAGCAATGCAATTCCGATTCACACAACGAAGCTGAGGTGGTTTAATGTTTATCAATGAAGAAAATCACCGATCAACCGTCATAGAATATAATGTGAAACAAGAAAACCGGAATAGTACATTTATCAGATTGCCGATACCCAAAATGTGTTGTCTCATATATCTAGATAACAACGTGATGTAGAGACGCTATTTATTCGTCTTTGTACCGGTTATGCTCAGGAGAATGACATAGAATCATTATTATCTTGTGCCGAGAAGGTGTTGGTCTTGAGTTGAATTACCGTAAACTACATAAATGCTACCTTTCTACTATAGTACTATATATAAAAATTTGTTGTATTGTTGGGAAAATAATGCGATTCAAAAGGTTGTTTTGTTCCTGGACAAGGGCACTGAAAACCATTAAAAAGATTTAAATGTATTTTCACACGTAAAGCTTGAAATCTACTGAACTTTTTATTATTCAATCTGTTTCCTTTAGTTAAAAAATTGTAGAATTAAATCGGCGATCGTTATTTATTTTTGGAATGAATGCGCATTAGGAGACTGTTACCAACAAGTTTTGAGCTGACCTACTTTTGATGAAAATTTCTGGTGATTTTTGATGAAAATCACTGGATTCTGACTTGGGCGGTGCCCATCTTAATATAGGCAGGATTTCAGCTGGGGGTGGGGATTTCCAAGAGTTCAATTCGCGTTCGAGTCCTAATGCCTACTCTACTTCGTAGGTCCTGTGACGTTAGTCACACTGCTCATGTGTTATTTAGATGGAAAAAAAACTGAACAACTCTCTCCTTTATCAGCCATATATTGCGTTATACCAAGCAGTTTGATGTTTGGTGGGTATTATTGAAAACTGTTGACCGCTTCTCTCTTTCAGGAAACTAGCCTATGTTTATGTATACTCTGATTGTTTTTTGGCATTTGGTGCTTATGCTGATATATGGAATATGGAATAGGTCTTTGGATTATGGACGCGAAGATCATATAATGGAAGACGGTTGAATAATGAATGACGGACCAGACGCTTGTATTTCCAACACCAATCTTATTAATATATAATTGCTTTTATCCCCAAAACATGTCAACTTAGCAAAAATAGCGCGAGTTTATTAAGCTATCTTTCGGGTCGTCAATCACCGCTTGTCCCCGCATTAATATACACTTTGTCGAATTATCTGAGATATGGTTATCTTACATTGACGAGACACGCGTTGACACAGCCCGTTATCATCTTTTTGATGTCTGAATAATTATGCCTTTCTACTTTATATGTCCAAGAAAATTGAAAAGACGGCACATGATCCAACCAGCTCATTGTCCGCCAAAACAAGGATGCCAACCAATGATGCCAACGCTTCTAATAACAGCGAGACAATTCACCACAGTATAAAGCGCATGCATGTGATTTAATACCTCTTTTGCATAATGCGTACTCCCTTCGCTGATATTTTCACCGCAAACTGTGCTACCTACAGCTGTATGTGAGAAGAAACTGATCACGGATTATGACTGTTTCCAAGACAATATCACTGTTCTTGTCATGGAGCCTACTATAGTCTAGTTAGAACCATGGTGTAGTAGGCTCCATACTCTAGTATAGTATGTAACATAATCTAGCTACAAATGTTCTCAGTTTCTTTCTTTGAGCTGATGTATTTCTATTCCAAAAAAAAAGATCGCCAATACATGGATAAGACATCAAACTCAAATACGATCACTGTATCTTCATTAACTACGTTTGTCTGCTGATCATCGGAATACGAAATAGGCCTTTTATTACTGCCGCGAAAGTTCTTTTGTTGATTGAATATTGAATGTCGGATCTGACGCTTGGTATCGAGATCACCCAGATGACAACCTGGTCTAATACGATTTCTTTATCGACATGTTGAATGCAACTGTAAATCTAATTTCTCTCTATCTCTCTCCCCATTCCACAGTTCTGCGCAAATTCACTCAGTCTGACAGTTGGTCGTCTGCTACCGAGGTAAATACACAGGACAGGGTGTCTATTACAGCCACTGTATCGCCATTCCTCGAGTCTGGGTGTTGAACACAGAGGGCACCGAAAGGGCAACCAGGTGCAGTGCAGGAGATCCAATAGCCAAATTACTTCCCAGACGGGCGTGCATGCAGTAACACATCAATTTCAGTGATTGAGATGACGCTTAAGGGGAGATAGCACATGCCGCAAGAAGCTCTCCTCCTGCCATCTCAGCTCTGCTGGCGATTGATTTTGGTAGTCTCCCCTGGAACAAAATCTAATAAAGTCGCCGAAGATACGTATCAGCATTGCAGTCAGAGTAATAAATGAGCGCGGTTCTCGATCTATATCCCTACCAATGGTAATGTATGGGCGTAATGGATTCACAGTCACCCATCGTCTCTTATCTATATGTAAACAATGTGTAACACTGAGCGGGTGTCTTCGCCCTAGATTTTTTGACGGAGTGGTATAGCTATGGTTTTGCTCTACGATGCATTTACTGTAAAGTGAAACCTGTCGACTTTGCAAGGAATTGTTTAGCTTCAAATATAAACACTACACCTATTTTGAAGCCATATCGGTTTGGACGATTCAATATCGATACATTCAAGTCTGGACATCAATGGGCTAGGTATGCACAGTGAGTTTGTATCTCTCTCGGATGCCTGTTTGTAAGCAGTTTAAACCCGAATGGCATAGGAAGCTAGAAGATACATTCTTTTTGTGTACGATAATAAACATTTTATTAAATTTACCTACATTATCTAAATTTAAGTTCGCACACATTATTCTGTGTTGAATTGATGCGCATTTGATCATGTCGGGAACAGACACACACCTCATCGATTTGAGTATTTCGACTAATCGATAACGGTGGCAAAACATTTGATTTAGATTTGATGTTCGGACCTTCTGTACTGGCTGGTTGATTTACATCACTCCGACTGCGACAGTGTTGTTAATCATCAATTTGACGAATAACGGTACACAATCCTGTAATGAATGCGAGTTCATTATCGGGTTCGTTGTGATACTAGGCATCCGATGGAGCGACCACTTCAGTTCCAGCGAAAGTGAGGCCCAGGGGCGATGTCGGAGAATATTTTGAACTGAATAGGGTGGATTCTACAAACAAGAAGACACGGCAAAACAAAATTGGTGCCGTAGCTTGAGGTCGTCAGGCAGGGATTTACCAAGAATGACCAGCATGTGCAGCTGCTCTAAATTCACTAGTGTTTTGTAAAAACGCTTCGCGAACATCGGTGATGCTGTTTCGTTTCTTGACAGTGATGAAATAGATTGCTCTGAGACTGTTGTGTTCGAAACAAATTGGGAATTGAAAGAAATAAAGCCACGGCAAGTACACAGTGGAGTGCTGTGGTACCTGGAGAAATGTTAGTAGACGTATATGTAGATTTGACTGCCTTCAGAATGAAAGAAGACAGTTGAAGACTACAATTTGAATCTACAAGAGAGAGCGGATTCTCTCTTCCCACAAAAGCATGCACCAACACCCGGAACACATGCAAAGATCTTATCGAAAAACGGAAGGTGGTTGCATTATGTTCATAGGCGACAGAAACTAAAATCATCAGTTCTGTTTAGTCAATAGGGAACAAATTCGTCGCATCAGTTGATAGCCAACAGAATGGCAAATATTCCGAAAAGATCCTGGTATCAATATTAGAGATACAAACTGAGAGACATATACAAGCGAGACGCAGTGTAAGGTTTATAAGAGAACTAGACACTGAGACATATGTTGGCTCACCAGCACTAACTGCTAAGAGTCAACAAATAGTCTCAAGTGCAGCAGTATATCAGTGGGATCACTTCTCAGATCAGTAATATCAGAGAATCTCACAAGCTAGCGAACGATAATTTGTGTGTCCTCAAGCTTCAACTGGATACGCTCCAGGTAAATCAGTAGCATACCCACATGCTACTGGGCTTGTTTCACAGAGTCCTCTTACGATAGAAGTTGTACGGACATTCGCAAATAAACATTATTGTCACAAAACTTTCTTGCAATCTTCTCACGTTTGATCGCAAATTTGCGAGGTGCACACCTCGCAAGCCTTGCGCAAGTGTTGCATTATTATCTTCCCAGATGGTCTGTGAACTACAAACTAGCTATATATCAATTGTGACCAGTATAAAGCAAAAACGTTTTTTGGAAGTCCTAAAAACCGCGTGCTTTATCCATGTAATGCATAGCGAAGACGGAATGGGCGCGAACAGACAATTTTTGTGGGATTTGGTGAAACACTGGTACGAATCTTCGCAAACCCATTGCAAACCACTCCTATCGCACGATTTTCGTCTCATCAATCTCCCTCCTGGATCGCAGTGGCGAACGTGCGAACTGGGGCGGCGCAACCGCCCCACCCCCAGTATTCAGAAAGGGGGACCAAGGACCACTTTAGTCCCCCCACCGCCAATAATTATGACGGAAGTGACTTGAGATGGGTAAAAAATTAGTAGAAAAGCGTCTGAAATCTCTTCTTTTTTTCGGGAAAGTAACCCCGACCTACTCTTTCTTCCTTCACAGGTCAATATTGATCGTGACTAGTTTTAAATTGCAGTTTCATGACAAGTGCCAACTTCTTCCCAGTGTTCTATCTGACTTAGTTTTAACCCCAGCTACGATGAGCACAGTCTTCATTATTATAAGTTTCACATGCCTCTCTTTTTCAATAAAAACGTTAATTAGCGCCGAGAATTGCCGCGTTTGGCACCCACAACTTCAGTTTTACATTTTACGCATCGATGAAGTGACCTTTTCTTGCAGAGGTGTTAGAAGTTGACTTTCACTTAAACTGATGAGAAGATGGTTTCATCTGAACACCAATATTTCAGGAAGATTTTTTTTTGTCTCTTTGAAAAAGTTAGAACAGCGGAAATTGTGAAACATTCATCCTAAAATCTTCACTGAAAATGTGCCAAAGTGGGTAAAATGAAGGGTAAATTTTCCAAATTTCCCGAGAGAGGATCCGACGCTTCGCGAGAGGGGGACACCCCTCCCCCATGTTGATTTGCTTCCGCCGCGCCTGGCGAATAAAACTTACTTAGCAATTCTTGTACTCTGAACAGTAAAGTGAGGTCAACTGATTATGCTTTCCAGACTGCAAAAAATGGGCGTGTCGAAATGGAAATGGACACAAACATATCTTTTGGTTGAAAAATTCCCATCTCTCATTTATAGAAAGCCAACGTTTTCTTCAAGAATGTGACTTTCACAAAAGGATTGTCTACATAACTGAAATTCCAAGCTGAAGTTTAAATAAAGATAATGGATTCCATGACTCTAGGGTGGTCCACCTGATACCAACGATGGTAATCCCAATACTGAAACTGAGTGCTGTGACAAAATGTTCGCTCTTCTAGATCTAATTCAACTGAAGCGGCCCTGTCTTAGGATTGATCTGTCCAAAGGAATAAGCAGGAATGAGAGTATCGCTCTAAATCAACTAGTGTATGAGACCAACAATGGCCTGCAACTCATATACATAGAAGGTACAAAGATATAAATCCGTAACAACAACAACCTGTCAAGTCGTGAATGGATAATGCAAAAAATTATCAAATGAGATGGCATCCATCTGTATCGCGACGGAACAATAGTTCTTGCAATAAACCTGAGGATGGTCATCAGGTCTGTCCTAAACCTAAACGTAAATTTCCAAAGTCAAGAAGCAACAAATTCGGCAGACATTCTGAGCTGAATGATACACGGAATAAACAAGTTAAAGGACAACAATTTCCTTTCAGTATGTCAAGACTGCTATGGGGGTTTTTTCAGAGATACATTGTGGTCCGGATTTCGACGGTTTTTCGACCATTCAACCACCATAGTCCCCGTGCAAAAAAAGCCAAGAAATATTCCGAAGGTTTGGCAATATTTGTCAGAGAAAATAAAATTGATGGTGTCTTGATGTTGAACAAGACTGATGAACTTGTATGTATTGTTCAACATAAAGAAACATTTTTTGCGTTACTTTTCCTCGATGAAAAAACAACTATCCAGTAGCGCTATCGTTTATTTAAAAAAAACTTTCTCTCGCGCAATGGAATTTCGCGACTTTGGGAAAATTGGACGAAATAAACGAATCATTCGCGCATGATAAATGGAAATGCTTCTCAAGAATGTTCTCATTTGCTTTACTATTCCCAGCTTCTAATGCTGCTGATTGAAAATCTTTTAAATATATCCCCGGGATTATGGCGAGTATGTTCCTATAAGTTTGGTATTGATAAAGGATACGCGTGATCACAAATCGTGCACAAACATCATGAAAAACGGCTAATTAACGATTAGATATAATGCTTCCGAAGCTTACTCATTTATACATCGATAGCATCGAATGTGAAATTCCGCATCTCTATACACATATGGTATACATAAATATTTCGTGTTGTTGTAACTCCGATTTTCAAAGCTATATGCAGCGGCAACGCTCAATGTCAAAATCACATGTACCCATGACAGAGCACGACCAACCTGTTAAAATGGACCCCAATTGGTTTGTGTTATGTAACACATTTCATAGAAGATGAGCAATGTATAGTGCGTGAATAAATGAGGTTTGATGATGTCATAAATTGCATTATCAGTTTGTATTGAAAGTGTATTTTTGAAAATAACGATACAACAATTCCAATGTTCCACAAATAGTCCCAACGTTTTTCAACTTTATGACATGCACAATTTGCTGATTCTGTTGTGTAATGGTGTCAATCATCTATACTTCTGTATATCGCCACACGAGTAGTATACAAAGCGTGAATTGATAGAATAGCGCCTCACTGCGCATGCGCAGAACCTTGTGTGACGTCATAAGTGTGTAAAATGGGGCGGTGTGCGCATGCGTGATGTGTGGGAGGTGGGTACAAGATGGCCGCCATGTGGGAGGTGGGTACAAGATGGCCGCCATGTGGGAGGTGGGTACAAGATGGCCGCCAAGATGTGGGAGGTGGGTACAAGATGGCCGCCAAGATGTGGGAGGTGGGTACAAGATGGCCGCCAAGATGTGGGAGGTGGGTACAAGATGGCCGCCAAGATGTGGGAGGTGGGTACAAGATGGCCGCCAAGATGTGGGAGGTGGGTACAAGATGGCCGCCAAGATGTGGGAGGTGGGTACAAGATGGCCGCCAAGATGTGGGAGGTGGGTACAAGATGGCCGCCAAGATGTGGGAGGTGGGTACAAGATGGCCGCCAAGATGTGGGAGGTGGGTACAAGATGGCCGCCAAGATGTGGGAGGTGGGTACAAGATGGTCGCCAAGATGTGGGAGGTGGGTACAAGATGGCCGCCAAGATGTGGGAGGTGGGTACAAGATGGCCGCCAAGATGTGGGAGGTGGGTACAAGATGGCCGCCAAGATGTGGGAGGTGGGTACAAGATGGCCGCCAAGATGTGGGAGGTGGGTACAGGAGGTGGGTACAAGATGGCCGCGAGTGTCAGTGCGAAGATGTGGGAGGTGGGTACAAGATGGCCGCCAAGATGTGGGAGGTGGGTACAAGATGGCCGCCAAGATGTGGGAGGTGGGTACAAGATGGCCGCCAAGATGTGGGAGGTGGGTACAAGATGGCCGCCAAGATGTGGGAGGTGGGTACAAGATGGCCGCGAGTAGTAAAATGTATAAAAGGAGTTGATTTTTAGGGAAAGGGGTGTATTCAATCTGACTTACCTGACCTGACTTGATCAGCCAGCCAGCCCGCCAACCAGTCCTCCTGCCTGCCTAGCCGCTTGTATGAGACGAAAAGCATGAGACGTGGAGAAGATTTTCCCTTGGATCCAGCCGCACTTCCGGTTGAAGTCTTGCCTGAAGATGAGCGTGTCAGGGCCATTTATCAACGTCACTGGGCTACCATACGCCATTGTTTCCACCGTGACCATTATAGTTCCAATACGTGTATTTTCATACCTTTAGGCCGTCGCGCATGCGCAGAATCACCCTAATTCAATCTTCTACCCAGTGCATCAGATAGCCCTTCTCCTTACCTTCAATTTGATACCTCACTCGACCCCATTGGCTCATTTTTAAAACAATTTTTTTGCTATAGGGTGATAATTTACACCCTTCACTGCCGCGCATGCGCAGAATGCCGATATTTCAATCTCATATCCAGTGCATCAGATAGCCCTTCTCCTTACCTTCAATTTGATACCTCACTCGACCCCATTGGCTCATTTTTAAAACAATTTTTTTGCTATAGGGTGATAATTTACACCCTTCACTGCCGCGCATGCGCAGAATGCCGATATTTCAATCCCATACCCAGTGCATCAGATAGCCCTTCTCCTCACCTTCAATTTGATACCTCACTCGACCCCATTGGCCCATTTTAAAAATAATTTTTTTTGCTATAGGGTGATAATTACACCCTTTTTTTTTCGCTAATTTCACTAATTTCAATTTTTAATTGTTAAAAAAACATAGAAAATGAAAAAGATTTTTTTTGGCTTCATGAATCTTTTTTCTCTTTTTTATTAAGTTTTAAAAAAAAAAAAAATTTTGGCTTCCATTTCCCTTTCCCTCCCCCCCCTTTTTCCGTTTTTCAATATTTAATTGTTAAAAAATTGAAAAAATTGAAATTTTTTTCTTGGGGCATAACAATGATGGGGTCTGATGTTAATTTTTGTGCAAAGTTAGAAGTTCCTCTTGCGGGGAAGATGGTTGGCCCTGAAAAGGGCCGTTAGTGTTACTCCACCACCACACTTAGGCACGGTAGATTTTCTTTATTCCTGCTACATGTTTCCGACAAATTGGACATTTTATTTTGAGATGGTTCTCGCCGGCCTCAGTGCAATGGCACATGTCTCCTACACACGTCAGTGTCACCCAACAATCGGCACATAGACATAAATGACCGCATGGTAAAACAGCAAACTGGCTTTGGTCATCTGTACATATGCTACAGCGTGATATTTTGTGCTCTTTATCCAGTTGTTCGTGTTGTCTGTCAAGCTCCTCGCCCATTTTAATCGCGTCTTCTTTCAGTCCATTAATCAAGTTGTTCAGGCGGGTTACCTGGGCTTCACACCCACAGCATTGTTGTGGTGGAGTTTCGGCGGTAGTTGAAATCATTGGAATTTCACCAGGCGTTGTCGTGGGCCCACGTCTACTATTTAACCATGGCAGTTCATCTTGTAGTTCCTCATCAGTTGAGTCATTATCAGGTTCTTGTAGGGTTTCCATCGTGCCTATTTCTGCGTCATATTCATCCCTTAGTCTTTCCAATTGGGCATTTTCTTCCACAGTTCGCCGCAGTTCTTCTAATTCTTCGGTACTGCGTGTTAAGATGGTTCTTTCGTTTTCCAATTCCCTTTGAAAACTGGTGGTTACCCTCATTCCATCATTTTCCAGAACGCTAACCAGCTCTGGGTATTGCGTAGCGGCATTTCTCGGGTCCCTAACGGGATGCTGTGTAAACAGCTCACGTCTTGTTGAATTCATGATTGTATGGGTGAATAACTGTTACAATATACACGTATTTATACTTTTAGTGGTCTGTGGGAGGTGGGACAAGATGTCCGCGAGTGTCATGATGTGGGAGGTGGGACAAGATGGCCGCGAGTGTCAGAGAGTGCAAGCTGTGGGAGGTGGGACAAGATGGCCACCAAGTGTCAGTGAGTACAAGATATGCATGGCCGCCAAGTGTGCTTTGTTATCATTGTTCAAGCATAAAAATTTCTTATTTTTTTTCATAAATCCGTTACAATTTTCTCGGAATTATGATAACACTAATCCATAGTGTACACGTATTTTTTTTTTTTTTAGCCAGGAAAATTAAATTATTTTCCAATGTACCTGGGTTTTACACTACCGTACACTAACTTTATGATTTTTAAAATGCCTAAAATTAATAAAAATAATCCTCTATTCTAGTGTTAGGTTGTTAAATTTTAAATATAACACTAATGAATGACCTGAGTTTAACTTGTAATAAAATTTACAGGTGTCCTGACATTGATTGTAAAATGAAAAGCTGTTTATAATTGTTAAACAAACACACATATATTTTTTCTTCAGCAGCGTAGCACACGATACAACCAGTGTGTTTTCGCTGCGCATGCGCGCGTGTCTTACACTATAAATACCACATTTTTTTAATTATTCACAATTAATCTCTGAGTGCTCAGTCATGGATTTATCCTTGGCTCAACTCATGGATATTGACAACACATCAGATTTGTTCACAAATCATGATAATCAAGTACAACGCCTCGACAGTATCATGAATTTGGTACACGATGAATCCCGATTAGATGATAGAATCACCCCCTTAGTCGCACCTGAACCCCAGAACTACCCTGCACCAACTCATTGTGAACATCCTCCAGTCTGAAATAATGCCAACAGAAAACTCAGAGTCAATTTAAATATTTATTTGTATTGAGCAAATTACAAGAATTTCGAAGAGAAAAGAGCCGAAATAATGTCTGTCTGTCCTGGAAATCAGCTGATCAGCAATAAATCGACATCTCCGTGACCTTCAAGGAGATTTTGACATTAGGTTTTACCCGCTTTTATCACAAATCATTATAAAGAAATTGTCACACCCGGTGAACTCCTGAAACCCACATCCTACCTGAGAGTTTGGTAAGATATTCCATTCATTCGTTACCGTTCCCCGTGGAGTAGAATTTCATCCATCAGCTTTCACTGTTGTCGTGCCAAACACAAAAATTGACAAATTATACGGACTGCCACGATAAGCGTTCCGTACTGCACATGTCCGATAAAATCCCTCCAGTCGTTACACAATGTTGATTCCACAAAACCTGTTCGAAATTGACAAATTATACGGACTGCCACGATAAGCGTTCCGTACTGCACATGTCCGATAAAATCCCTCCAGTCGTTACACAATGTTGATTCCACAAAACCTGTTCGGTGGCCTACATTATCGTTCAATCGCTGATCATAAAGGCTGCGTTCATTCTCACCAGAACTGTAGGCCTATACACTTCGAAATCTGTGAAAGAATATCAATTTTCACGTTTCCTGTCGGATATCACACAAATTGATGCGTCCGCTGGAACACAGCACACTCCCTCGATTTCAGTCTACGTGTGACATGCAGGCGATGCATGATGCAGATCACATTATTCATCTCAGCGGATACCGAAATGGAACAAAGTTCCGTTATACACTGCAACAGAGAATGTTCTCCCGCTCAGAAAACACAAAATGGCTACTGAACACCAAAATTTCCCCGGATAATAAAGTCGTTCAAACCACAGCGCCATCTATTCGCTTTGGTGCAAGGGAGACAACTCGGACTAGACCAATTCGAAGATCATGTCCGCTATATTTAGCCTGAATGGGTATAGGGGTGATCGGGTTTTTTTATGGCTTTTACTATGAGCTATGAGGTTGATCATGTAGAATACGATGGAAAAAAATTTGAAAGTACCGCGTAGGCTTGTATATAGATCCATATAGATCCATATAGACCCATATACACTCATATACTGGGATATTGGTATGTATCAATCCATACGGGGTGGACATGTTGGAGCACTAGTGGCCCGATGGGGTAGAGTGAGGTCTTATTTTAAAGCTCTCGAGGAAATAAATAAATAAATAAATAAATAAATAATAAAAAAATCAAAAAAATCGGCGAGTAGTAGACGAAGGGAAAATTGGAAAGTATTGACCATGCCCCAGAATACTTCATAGGCATATCACGGCCTTAAGGCCTATGTAAGATGTAATCTACATCACAGTTTAGTAGTATAAAAAGCGCAATTCACCTTGTCCCTTCCAAAGAAATAAAATCGGCTCTATTTTACAGGAGTATATACGCAGGTGACGTGGGTTGTAACGTCACTTCCGGGTTTTCACTAAACACTACCTCCAAACATACAAGAGTTGCAATGTTCAACCGCCGGGGTGTTTTCCCGCCCCGCCCCGCCCCGGCCGCAGCGCGCGCGCGTTCTCCGGAAGTGCGCGTCATTCCCGGTAGTGCGCGCGCGCGCGCGCGGACGCGGGTCAAAAGGTCAAAGGGTGACCTCCAGGTCAGACGGTCCAATGTCCAATGGGACAATGTTGCGGCATCGCTATAGTCAGAGCTTGAGCACAAAAAGGGGATTCTACATGAACCTGGGAAAGATGGGCAGTTCCATGTGGACCAATCAGCGATCGAGAAAAAAGAGCCAATCAGCGGTCGAGAAATAGAACCAATCAGCGGCCGAACAATCAGCCCATCGAATTGGGGTATTCACGGTGTGCTTTCGCTGACGTCCGCGCCTACATCTGGGTTCTTGTACACCCGGGTAATGTTTTTCTGGACATGGATGGGTTACCTTTGGCTCCATTCTAGGCCACTGATTGGCTAATAGAACTTATAGTCATAATCTATACGTGTTGGACGAGTCTCTTCACTCACCGTATACACGTACCTCAATGAAATGCCCGCTCCAAACCTAGACCAAAAAACACGTACTTGGTCTGTAGGCTGATTTCATTGGCTCTCTATTTTTACTATAGTGCTCTTGCATTCTAACCTTGATGGGTTACCTAGCACTGATAGTCATAATCGATACGTGTTGGACGAGTCTCTTCACTCACCGTATACACGTACCTCAATGAAATGCCCGCTCCAAACCTAGACCAAAAACACGTACTTGGTCTGTGGGCTGATTTCATTGGCTCTCTATTTTTACTATAGTGCTCTTGCATTCTAAACTTGATGGGTTACATTTTGGTCCCATCCTACACCACTGATTTCAGTTTGACTGAATCTCCGCATTGGGCATTAATGCATCAGGAATAAAACACACAAGACAGGGTTTTTGGTGAGATCTCATTTTTTTATTCATTGAACAACAACAACGTGAGAACAACCACGTGAAAACTCAAGCCCAGAACAAGGGGCTTGTCATTAACTGAAGCCCAGAACAAGGGGCTTGTCATTAACTGAAGCCCAGAACAAGGGGCTTGTCATTAACTGAAGCCCAGAACAGCGGGCGTATGTACATTGAAATAATTCAAGCCCAGAACGGGGCTTGTACATTGAAATGATGGGCGGCCCAGTCATAGACGAGTACATCGCGGTCCTCGGCCTGGGGGTACTCGTCAAACATCTGTACGATAGTAGATAAGGGTCTTCCCCGGCATCGATGGTACAGGTAAAACAAGCAATATTGTCCGCACACGCCACTGGTCAGGCTTTGCAACGTTTGACTGTTCCAACACCACGTCTCTGTGCCTTGATCCATGAAGTCTGTTAAATCGGGATGGAGGGGTGGCAGGCCGTACGGGTCAAAGTATTCGCCCTGCTCTTCTGTCAAGTACACGGCCACCCAGTGTTCACCGGGTCGATCCATCGGGTCCGTGTTGAGAACGTAAGCAGCCGGATACATACGGTCTAATGGAAACACATCTCGGGCGAACACCCCTTGAAAGACCCTACGTGTCTCTGGGTCATTCTCCAGCACGGTGGTTATCTGGTCTGTATCCATGTTAGGTGGAGAAGTCACACAGGACGTTGCGCGCCTTGTCCACTTGAATGATGTTGTCAAACTCGGCGTAGCAGATCACATTGACGGTGGT
This sequence comes from Hanleya hanleyi, assembly GCA_036873755.1. NCBI lineage: Eukaryota > Metazoa > Mollusca > Polyplacophora > Lepidopleurida > Hanleyidae > Hanleya > Hanleya hanleyi. The sequence continues at coordinate 99,970 of JAVTVY010037439.1, forward strand.
CGGCAGGGCATGTGCAAAGTGGATTTCCAACCGTAAGTTGCCTTGCTTGGCCAGAGCCAGCTGATGGTCGTTCTCTAAGGTGGGGGTCAGATCGAAACAGAACAACGTGTATCCGTTCGCGTAGTCCTCCCGACTGATCATATTCCCTTCGTCCTGGTTGATTTGACCGGTGGCTGTAAACAGGCTCTGATAGGCTCGAATGAAATTCCTCCGCCCAAAGTTCGGGGTTAAGGCCGTGGCTGGCACCTGTTGTCCATCCACATGCAGGGCCACAAAATTGATGCCGAAATGTTTAAAGTCAAACGGATTCTCTGGGTAGGCTCCGCTGAAACTGGTATTTTCCACACAGGCCAGGATCAATCGCTTGGGTAGTTCCCCCAGGAACAGGTTTTCTTTGTTGGCGCCCATATTTCCAGCAGGTACAGAGAACACTTTGGTTTGCACACGTCGGATAGGGTACTGGGCTGGTTTTGTTTCCAAGGCTTTCATGTGTCCCAGTTGAACGGCTGGATTCGGTTTCACTTTTCGGACATACAGGACTGCGTCTTGGATGACAATCTTATAGTCCGCTGCATGCGAAGGTCAAGGCGAAGGTCGGAGGCGCCCGTATCAGTCGGATTTTGATGGGGATCTTGTTCAAGAGGTACCGGTCTTGCATGAACATGTCTGCATGCAGTCGACCCATCATATCCACCGAGGCACTGTTCGCAGTGAAAGCCTTCCGTTTGTTATATCCCCCATTGTCCGCCGTGTCCATGTGCTCGGCCGTGTCCCTGTAGAATAAAGCGGTTGTCAGCTGAGATTTTTTAGCCTCTCGGCCATACGACAACAGTGTCTCGATGTAGGCTCGATAGGGGTACGTGTTGGTGGAGTCACTGATGAGTTTGTCGCTGAGAAAAATATCCACCTGCTGAAACATCGAGTGCAGCCAGAGATTCGTCGGGCCCACCGTTGCTTGGTCAGCGAGTCTGGTGCCAGCTCCATTGACCACCTTGGCTTTCACATACAAGTAGGTATGGGCTAAATCCACATAGGCCGTATCCGCATTACTGATGGTGAACTCGATGGGCCCGGTTTCGTTGATGCTGGAGAGCGGGAGATGCTCCACCCATAATCCTTGTTCGGCACTGGTTTGTGTGGGCGGCACGGTCCACAAATCAAATTCACTGTTGGTGGAGGGGCAGGACTCGGCGTGGATTAAGGCCATGTTTTAAGAAAAGATATCCCGGGTCTTCTTGGATGTGCGTCGTCGCTGGGTCGGTCGTCGACTGGTGCGTGGTCTCGGTGGGGCAGCTCTTTTATTCCCAACGGTGCGTTGTGCTTTGGCCACCAAGACGCCTCCCGCTTCTTTGGCCCGTCGTTTCAAGGCTTGTCGGGGTGCCGTACCCCCCAAGACATCACCGGCCACTTGCAGTCCACTGCGTACCGCTTGTTTGCCGATTGCTTTCACCCCACGCGTCACCAAGGGCAGGAACGTTTTCACAATGCTGCCGAGTATGTTCCCCAGTCCATGTCCTCGTTGCATGCGTGCACCGCTAAAGACCGGAAAGCCACCCCCGGCCTGTTGGGCATAATAGTCGGCATAGCTGCGTGCATCGCACTCGTAAGGTACTTTCATTATGCAAAGTGGGGAGCACGTGCTTGTCGAAAATGAAGTGTCAGCACCACTTTTCCTCGTTCGAATGCCACCGCTCGTCCCGTGTCATCTCTTATATCCACCGTGATCGTGTTGATATCGGTATGTCGTACGGGCAGGTACATGATATGGGTGAAACTGTGGGTGACTTGATCGCCATACGTCTTTTTAATGGGGACCACCCGTAACAGAGGTGTGTTGATATCGCCCACGATGTGGTTGTCCACCACGTCCGAGTAGACGTAGAGTCCGTACATACCCGACTTCATATCCATCGGCATCTCGCCATGGTGTTGGGTGGGACCAGCGAACGTCTGTAGATCGAAACCCAGCATTTGCTGTAGTGTAGGACTAAGTTTCACATTCACGGTATCGGTGAGGGTAAGCTGTGCCTTGTCGTTGTGTACGTTGACATCGAAGAACACGTTTCTCTTGAAGCGCAAGGCTATCAGGCGTGCTGCACTATCCGTCACCCCCCGTAGCGCCTTATCATGCATCAGTCTTGACAGCCCACCCATGAACTCTTTGGGGGTATCGTATTGGCCTTCGGACAGGGTGAGTCGGGTGTTTTTGCCTTCGTAGGTCACCTCGTACCACACTTCATTGGCTCGCACGTTGTACCACGAGTAAGGGTATTGGACATCCACGAGGGCACATTCCCAGCGTCCAGGTAAATGTAACGGTTGCGGTAACTGGGTGACGTACTTGGCCACGGTGTTGTCAGGAAACACATCCAGCGAACTGTTACTGGGTAGGGTCAGGTAAAACATGGCGACTGAGCTGTCCTGCTGCTGCTGTTGGTTTTAATAGGTCTTCCAGGCCTTGGGCGGTTGTGTGCGGCGTCGTGTTCGTCGCGGTGACTTGCTACGTGTCACGGCTCTGGAGATGTGGGGTGTCTTGATCAAGGGTGTTTTTTTATAGGCGCGAAAAGAAAGTGCCCGTTGTGGTGGTGTTTTGGGGGGTGACTCCGGTTCCCATTCGGCTTCCCAAGAAGGTAGTGGGCCACTCGGTGATTGCTGGGTTTGCTGCATAAAGGCCCAGCGGTGGGGGTTCCCCACCAATTCCTGTGGTACATGCATGTCTTTCAAGCCTTGAGCGAAGACCTCCCATCCTCGAGGATCGGTGTGCGATCTGCGTTGACGCATCAGATCATTCACTAAATCCGTCATGTGGGTGCCGGGGACCACCTGATTCTGTACCAGGAGTTCGCCTTTATCATTCCAAGTCATGTTAGGATTCTGTTTCATCCGTTGTAATACCAGGCCAGCTTGTTTCTTGAACGAGGCAGGTACACTCTTCAGCACTTCGTCTTCCACCCACTGTGGGGCTGTGGAGGCTACCTCACCCGGCTGTTGGAGCGGTGCTGAGGTCAGCGGTCTGTCACGTGGTGGTGGTGGTGGTGGTGGTGGTGGTGCTGTTGCTGGGGTAGACAGGGTTTTGTATTGGTCCATGAACGTCATGTACCGTTGAAGCGTCTCATTGTACCGTTGTACTTTCTCACTGTCGCTTAACCCCGGTCTCTGTAAGATCTGTTGCATCTCTCCATCGAGGCTGTTTATGGTCTTCACCGTAGGTGGGACAGGGTAGGGTGATTGGAGGTTTTGCAGGAACCGTGGTTCGACGAGGACCATTTTTTCGTGTGGTTCATTGTCGGCCGAAGAGTCCACCCAATACTGGACCCAACACGGAAGCGGCCAACGGTGCTAAGATGGCCCCGAGAAAGCCGCCTTTCTGTAACACCTTTTTCTTTTGTGTTTGAGGGACCCGCTTGTGGACTAGGGTTCGGAGACCTGTCTTATGCTTGGCCAACTTGGTCTTCTGAGCCGGAGTCAGTGGTACGTTGCCTTTTAACAGGTTGTACCCGATCTCGCACAGACAGCGTACAAGGTCAGGGTCCGCACCGCGTACAATGGTTCGGACTAACTGGGGTGGGGCCGTCTTCAATACACGGAGCGTGGGAGCGTGCTTCCGTACTCGCGCAGACATCCTGTACAACTAATGCTAGAACCCACAACGCTGCCCTTTTTATCCACCTCACAGACAAAGTCAACCCTGCTGTGGTATTCATTCTTTTTATTATTCCCCATCATCAAACACACAAACCCCAGCTGGGGGGCGCCACTGTGGGTGTGTTTACATTATTTTTGCATGTACACGTGGTGGGTCTCTCCGGGAAAGATGCCGGTCCGTAGTCGAAGGTGGTCGGGGGTGGCTTGCTTGAGGTCGAAGAGCATATACCCGTGCTGAGGGGTTGTGGCATCTTTGAAGGCTTCCAACGCAAACGGTGTGCGGCCGGGATACATCTGTCTCGCCAGGTGCAGCAGTTGAGTGGTATCTCTCGGGTTTTTGAAGACCACCAGGTAGTGGGCATTTAAGCTGATATTCCGATGTTCTTTGTTTTTACTGAACAGATTCTGCACAATGTAGATGATGCTGAGCCGTCGATGATGGCTGCCTTTTGTAAAGAGTTGGGTCACCCGTGCATCCGTCTCCGCCATGAGATCATCCACAACCACCAAGGTGTCGGGTTCCAAATCGGCCAGGTTGGGTAGGCCTTCCACGAACGTGATGTGGGGCATTGCTGCATACGCTTCCTGCCATTCTCCGTAACACCACACGACTCGGGCAATGGATGGAGTGATCATGCTGTCGGCGTGTTGAAGGAGCTTCCTGACGAAGTGCGTTTTGCCGGAGCCCGTCGGTCCTGCGATGACGCAGGTGAAGGGATGCTGCCACCGAGGGTCCATGGTTTGAGGTGTATCCGTTGTCGTGGTAACACGCTCTTGTAAATTTCGTACGAGTGAACTGGAGTGGTGGTGGGTACAACGTCGGTCGTCGTTGTCTGTTCACGTTCAGAGATGGTGCTGGGGGTGGGTACAACGTGGGTGGTCGTCGTCGTTGTCGGTTCACTGTGAGGGATGAAATCCGGTGGGTCTTGAGACGTAGTAGGTGTACTTGGTGTAAGTGTAGAGCTCGACGTGGCTTGTACGCGGGGTGTGGTGGTGGTGGTGACTGGGCTCGATACGACTGGTGCTCTCTGTAGACCCGTTTCACTGATGGCTGGTGTTCTCAGTTGGTTAAGTAACGTACTGACATAGGCTACGTCGTAAAACACACCTCCGTACAACACACTCAGCAGGGTTAGCAATAGCACCCCAAAGACCACTTGCGCTTTGCGCGTTTTGCGAGACGCTGTCTTCAGAGGCAGCTGCTGTTGGTCCATAGCACTGTGGTCGGATGTGGAATGAAGGAGGACGGCAGTGGTGTCTGGTTTTATAGTCGTTTCACCTGGTTGGCCGCGACCCAGGAATTGAAGGAACTGGGCCAGCCTTGCCATTTCACGAAATGAAACAGTTTGCCACGTCGACGTTCCGTTTTCAAAATCTGCTCCACCGTGTAGTAGTCTTGCTGTGTTTTTACAACAGGCTGTAATTCCGTGTCGTAAAACGTCCCCAGCAACGTTTCCCCTTGGAGATCTTCCAGTTCATAGACTCGCCGCTGTCGGGGTAGGCGCCGTTTAATCAGGAAGTGCTCATCGCTCCAGTTGGGCAAGTAACTTTTCTCGAACTTGCCCTTGACTTTACTGATCCGTACAGGGTCCCCGACCTTGTACACCGCCTTCGTCGTTCGCTGCGATGGCCTGGGGTACAAGACACGCCGGACTTGGGCTTCATTGCGTTGGGTCACGGTAATGGGGGCTCTCTCTATACTTCGATGATAGGCTCGATTGTAACCCTTCACCAGTTTCGGGAGAACATCGATGTACCGCCTTGTATTCTTATAGGTGAAATATTTATACATGCGGCCTTTGAATGTCCTGTTGAACCTCTCCACCACGGAAGCCTTGGTCTCGTTGTACGTATGGAAGAAAAACACCTTCTGTTTCTTGAGAAAGGCTTGGAACGGTCTGTTGAGGAATTCCGTGCCTTCGTCGGTTTGCAAATACAAAGGTTTGCGCCCGGTCTTGAAGATGTCTTTGAACGCCGCTATGAGATTTGCCCCCGTTTTCGTCCGGATGGGTACCACCCACGCATACTTGGATAGGATATCGATGCACGTCAAGATATACCGATTCTCATCGTTGTGTTTGGCAAAGGCGCTCATATCCACCAAATCCGCTTGCCACTGGGCATCTATTCCTCCCACGATGACCCGGTTCCGTAGAAAATGGCGACGGACAGATCGATGTAAGGTATAGGTGTCTTGTCTTCTTAACCAATCTCGGACTTGGGCACGTTGTACCCCCTGGGGTTTGGCCGCTCGATAGAGAGCCGACAATGCACTATAGGCTGCCGGACTGTCGGGACTGTAGTATAAGTTATCCAACACCTTCTCCCAGCGCTTCATGGTGACAAAATGATGATGGACCCTGGCTCTATCGTTTATTTATAACGGGTATATCTTGGGCCTGAGTTTCTTTCTGATTTTCTTCGTGGACTTCCACAGTGGCCATGGTCAATGACCAGTCCAACTCGTCTGATGACCGCTTGATAAGCACTTCATCCACATCCACCACGGCATCTTCCAATGCAGACCATAGATCAGGGTGAAGGGTAAAATGCACTGTACCTCCATCTAGCCGAGCCAATTGAGCAAAGAAAGGGCCGCGTCGGATGTACACATCGTGACACAAGTGGATGAGGTCGCCGTCCAGTTCACCAGACAACACCCGTTTGAATTTGGTCCAGCCCTCCCGGGACAGACGAATGTGAGCCGGGCACGGTTGTGTAGGGTCCGTGTCTCCCACCACCTCCTCCATGATATCGACCTTATCCGCATACACGTGCAGGAAAACCTCGGGGGTCAAGCTGAAATACGCCAGTACTATATGCTCCGTCATGGTCAGTACGTGAATGGTACCAGATTTCACTGTCTCTCGTATTTATAGGGAGAACCCCGTGAGATCAAAGGATCAGGTGGTCATGTCATTGGGCTGACTGAGTGTAGCGGGGTAATCAATGGCATCGTCGTCGGGTTCATGTAGTTGTTCATGGGGTTCAGCCATTGGCCCCGCGGCTTCATCACGGATTTTTTCTTCTTCTTCATCGTTCTGGCCCGTCATGTGTGTGTGGGTGGCTTCATGAGGTGACCCTGTCATTCCAGCCTCTGCGCATTCTATACATATAGTATTTTCTCCATCCGCTTTTTTTTCATTAGGTTCATCTAGTGCGTGTTCGATAGCATGAGCCCATGCCAATTGGTGGGGTGATCGATCGTCGGGTATAAATAACTGGTCCACCAGAGGGCCTATTTTCTCCAAGGCTGACCACAGAGAGGGAGTTAGGAGGAAACTTCGAGCCGGCTCTTGGTAGCGTCCCACCCGTGGGTAGAGCGCAGTATGGTATACGTAGTTGGCCTTGTCCAGGTGGATCAGGTGTCCGTCTAACTCTCCGCTCAACACCCGTTTAAACTTAGTCCACCCATCACGCTGTAGTGTCACCGTATTCGATAAAGTCTCAGGGGACGCCCTCCAATCCCCGCCACTATCTTCCACCAGAGTCACATAATCTTCATAAACGTATAATCCCACCTGGTAAGGTGTAAGGGGGAGGATGGCTCGTAGGACGGATGACATGCTTGGTCCAAATGTCGAACGGTGAATGACACACACTCTGTCTGACCCTGGTATTTATAGTGTCAATACCACAGCGCCAGGGTGAATAGGGCACAGACTATTATGAGGCCAACCAGCCGGTGCTGGTTGCGGCGTGAGCGCTCGTGGTCCATAGCCCGAGCATCAAGGATGGCTGTCATAGTCCAGTAGTGGTGAGTGATGGCACGCCTCTCCATCGAGTGCACTCTGTGGAGGACCGCTTCTGTGAACTCGTTCAGGATCTGGCGTCGTCCCTCGTTGTCGTCGCCATCTGCAAACATGGACCGGACCACTGCTCGGTAACCCGTGAATGAATTCACCACGGTGGCATACTGTAAAATGCGAGTCGCATGGGGCTGGGTCTCCGCCATGGCTCTGTAGAAATGAAGGTGTGGGATCCAGAGGGACGTGTTTTATAGACCAGATGTAGCTCTACGGGTATAGTCCGTGATACGTACTATTCTGATGGGTTAGTCCAAAAAAAGGGAGCAACAACAACAACACAGATTACAGATCAATCCTTTTATTATGCGTGAACAACATAGAAATGCATGTACTGACCTGTCTGTGGGAGGTTTCCCACAATGGCGTTCACCTTCGCGTCTTTTCGTGTACGTCCGTGTCTTTTCGTTAAAGTCCGTGTATCTTCGGTAAAGTCCGTAGGCATTGGGCAAGGAAGCTTTTTCCCGAGACCGAATCACCGCCAGACATGACTGCATCACCGCGGATGAATACATTCTTGCACTCACTCACCCCACAGGTCGAGTGAGGTATCAAATTGAAGCATAGGTGAAGGAGCATTTAATGGACTGGGTGTGGAGTTGACATATCGATAAAAAATGGATATGACCTTGAACTGATCACGTGACCTCCCCGTGGGGGAAAAACCCCAGAACCAAGTCAGTACATGCATCCCATAGTCCCAGGTCACGCCCGATTCACGCAGACCGGCAGTGACGTCATACACCTGCGCACAACCGTGATGGAAAAAACCCAGAACCAAGTCAGGACATGCATTCCACACAGGCAGAATGCAGGCAGGCAGACAGGAAGGCAGGCAGGTAGGAGGGCTGGCGGGCTGGCTGGCTGATCAAGTCAGGTCAGGTAAGTCAGATTGAATACACCCCTTTCCCTAAAAATAGACTCCTTTTATACATTTTACTACTGGCGGCCATCTTGTACCCACCTCCCACATGGCGGCCATCTTGTACCCACCTCCCACATGGCGGCCATCTTGTACCCACCTCCCACATGGCGGCCATCTTGTACCCACCTCCCACATGGCGGCCATCTTGTACCCACCTCCCACATGGCGGCCATCCCACTGGCGGCCATCTTGTACCCACCTCCCACATGGCGGCCATCTTGTACCCACCTCCCACATGGCGGCCATCTTGTACCCACCTCCCACATGGCGGCCATCTTGTACCCACCTCCCACATCTTGCACTGACTGCGGCGGCCATCTTGTACCCACCTCCCACATCTTGCACTGACTGACACTTGGCGGCCATCTTGTACCCACCTCCCACATCTTGGCGGCCATCTTGTACCCACCTCCCACATCTTGGCGGCCATCTTGTACCCACCTCCCACATCTTGGCGGCCATCTTGTACCCACCTCCCACATCTTGGCGGCCATCTTGTACCCACCTCCCACATCTTGGCGGCCATCTTGTACCCACCTCCCACATCTTGGCGGCCATCTTGTACCCACCTCCCACATCTTGGCGGCCATCTTGTACCCACCTCCCACATCTTGGCGGCCATCTTGTACCCACCTCCCACATCTTGGCGGCCATCTTGTACCCACCTCCCACATCTTGGCGGCCATCTTGTACCCACCTCCCACATCTTGGCGGCCATCTTGTACCCACCTCCCACATCTTGGCGGCCATCTTGTACCCACCTCCCACACATCACGCATGCGCACACCGCCCCATTTTACACACTTATGACGTCACACCAGGTTCTGCGCATGCGCAGTGAGGCGCTATTCTATCAATTCACGCTTTGTATACTACTGCACATCTTAATACTCGGAAACGCCCGTTGATGTCTCGCTATCAATGCACAGTCGACTTCTAAACTTTAGCATGGCATGGCTTCAGCATGGCTCTGAGTGCGACAAATGTTCACCAGATGCTACGATATGATGCGCCCACAGTAAATGTTGCACACTGATGCCGATGTTCCTGAGTTTGAGAATCTGAGGAACATACTGATGCAAAGACTCTATCGGCTGATATGGAGAGTTCGGCCGCTGATTTAGATAGCGGAAGAAGTCCGAGTGACGAAGAATGGGAACCCACCTATGAGACTATCGAGGGCGCCAGGCAGGGTAATGTACAGCAGGCATAAACATATCTACACTCAAGCTGCAGGAACATAGTCATGACTCTCTATGAAATGTATAGCTTGTTTCCACTGGAAATGAAGAGAGACCCCACGCATCCACCAATCATCAATAAATCCATGCACCACTTAACCCTATCTGGCCTGAGCTTTTTGGGACCTGTTGTGGCCTGGAGGGGGGAGGGGCGAAATGGCCCCCCATAATTATTTTTCTTACCCCTTGAGCTAGGGAGCTCAAACTTACCACACTGTACCGTAGGGTCAAGCTCTACCAGAAAATGTAAAAAAATCCAAGATGGCCGCTTTGATGACGTCACAGTGACGTCATTTTCAAAAACGGCATTTTTGGGTCAATTTTTCAATCCGATTTTTCGAATTTTTTATTTATGCAATTTCTCCGCAAAAACTGCATGATAAATTAGAAACTATTAATGTGATGTGAAATAAAATAGTTTTTGCCCATTTTTCGTCGCCGAAAATCAAAAATTTTGAAGAAATATGACAAAAACTTCACTTTTCTGGGACCCCACGTGGCCGCCATCTTGAATTTTCCCATGATCCTCTGCTCGGGGGGTTATGCAAATAGGCTCAAAATGACCCCAATACGATAAACTATAAAGTCACGGAGTTTCAGCTGTCCATTTTTTGTAGTTCCGGAGATAGCGCAGAAAGTGTGTGTAGGGGGGCCATTTCGCCTCCCCCCCAGGCCAGGTAGGGTTAAAAAATGCGGTCAAAATGCGAATATAGTTATTCCAGGACATGTTGCCTTTACAGTAGCCTATCCTGGCTGTCCGAAGACGCTTAGGTCTCAAGCATACGGACGGGGGTCCCGGACAAAAGCGAACGTTGCCGTATCACAAGGGCGGACAAGACATCCCATGTCCGACGATGCGTGTGGGAACACACGGCGAATATTCATCATTTTATGTAAACACACCAACTTGGGTGTGATGTGATGGAGGGCATAATAACATGTGAAACACGTAATCCTTGCTGATTTTCTTTTCTCTGTCCCGAGAGGTAACCCAACCATACTATCCCGTTTCATTAAATGCGGATACCTTTCACCCAACTCTTTCTCCGTAGAGCGTTCCCCTACTGACCGCGCATGCGCAGCACACCCTTCAGAGCCCGACCGCGACAGTTCATACACGTTGATTTGTGTAAGTAGGGATTTATTTGCGAGATATAAGGATTTTCTTCGAGTCGGATATTTTTCATGCACCCGCGACCGAGAGTGCACGATGCGGATAGACCCGGAAATCACCTGACCGGCAGTCGAAGCGGAATCTATACTACTCAGGACATAATCTCCAGATACATGAATGGAGTGAGGGGTATTTGACAATTGTGTTCGGTGCGAATGGAATAGATTCTGCAAAAATAAACGAGCACATTAAAAATATTCGTACCATCGTGTATGGTTCGGTAATTTCAAGGTTTTCCTGAAGGATCAGAGATGAAATAGAATACCTGCATTTATTAAGTTTCATGGGAGCCAAGTTCACAATATATAAATAGGACGTTATATATTAAATATTAACCAGTTATTTTGAAGACAAAGCAATGCTAGCAGACCTCATTCTGGCAAGCCTTTCGATATTACATTATCGGCAGAAAGCCTTGATGTCGAAATTGATGTGCATTCAAGCGCGCAGCGATCACGAAAGATATCGTGTCAAATGCCTAACTGTCGATTCTCTACATTGACAGCGAGTTTGTTCACCAAAGCAATGGAACGACCACAAAGAATACATATCCTGATACACAGCATAGGATTCAACAGATCGGAACGACAAATATGGTGCAATTATACATTTCTTCTACCATTGCTAATTTCAATTTGCAGAATCTACGACACAGTTGCCCGAACATATTTTTCGGGCTAGCTATGATAAAATTCCCAAATTCATATACATATTATACAACGGTAGTACATAAAACTGAAAATCCTTATAATTGGCCTATTCTGTGGATTATGGGTGAATTCGGTGGGAGTTTTGTCACTCTTCCACTAGGCGCCGGTCGTCTTAGCGCAGTATCTCATATCAACCGTCTTTACGACAAAACACCATGACGCACCGTCTTAAGGTCGGTAATAAGAACCACGCCTCCAATGTTCAGTTTATAGAGGCTTTAAAACAGTATCAGCGACTGGCTTTGGTAGTGCAGTTCGAGACGGGACAGTACTGCCCTAAAAGGGCATTGCCGTAAAACCCCGAAACACGGCGCTTTAGGATACGGATCATCGGTCAACCCCGCGCCGCCTAGGGATCATGCCCTCACAGGCAGAGGAATGAGGAAGGAGTGTTTTTATCACATAATGTCGTATGGGATACATTAGTGTCAGGCTATATCCACCCACTTATCGGGCACCGTAATACCAGAAAACATTCTGTCGTCAAGATAATATGCTCAGATACCTTCAACGTGAAGATAGCCAATATATACGATCGAATCCATCACATATGGGCCAACAACATCAATCGTCCTGTACAGTATCAGCCTGTTTCATACAACCCACCCCACCACCTCACTCGCTCACACATATACACCCCAACACCCCACTCCCTCTTTACACATACGAGTGCTCATTCACCCCCATGGCTCATTCACCCCAATGGGTTCATTCTTTTCTATACTACTCATCGCCCACTACTCATCGCGCATGCGCAGTCGACCCATTCTACTGTAGGGTGTAAGCCTGGCTCATGGAATCTCAGGTAGCGGAAACCACAGGTCTCTCGCCCCACCCTATCCCGCGCCACGCCTATAAGGATAGGAAGATCGCGCGCCCTTTCTATACTACTCATCGCGCACTACTCATCGCGCATACGCAGTCGACCCATTCTGCTGTAGGGTGTAAGCCTGGTCCATAGAATCTCAGGTAGCGAAAACCCCAGGTCTCTCGCCCCACCCTGTCCCGCGCCACGCCTATAGGGATAGGGCGATCGCGTGCCCTTTCTATACTACTCATCGCGCACTACTCATCGCGCATGCGCAGTCGACCCATTCTACTGTAGGTTGTAAGCCTGGCCCATGGAATCTCAGGTAGCGAAAACCCCAGGTCTCTCGCCCCACCCTATCCCGCGCCACGCCTATAGGGATAGGGCGATCGCGTGCCCTTTCTATACTACTCATCGCGCACTACTCATCGCGCATGCGCAGTCGACCCATTCTACTGTAGGGTGTAAGCCTGGCCCATGGAATCTCAGGTAGCGAAAACCCCAGGTCTCTCGCCCCACACTATCCCGAGCCACACCTATGCGACCCGCTGTGCAGTGAGTAAAGCGGAGTAGGAGGAAGAGGAGGAGGAGGAGGAGGAGTAGGAGGAGGAGTCGGACACGCCACGGATTATACTAGGGAGATGCACCACACTCATCGCCCCATAAAAAGAAATTGTTAATTTTTCGTGGTCGACAGTAACCTCTACACCGGAATTTTCATGTTGCGACAGCAACCTCTATACCGGAAAGGACCTCCGGTTGGATTTGACCTTAAACTGGAAGCTAAGTAACCGGAAGTGCACACTGCGCATACAGAGTGAATGGCAAAGTAGGCAAACGATAAGGGATTTCAGTTTTATATACTATTTAGAATCTTCTAAACAAGCCGCATTCAGTCAAAATTAGCACCGTAGACATTGTTTACGGCACGTTACTTCGACATTTGCGTTACGTAGTTGGGAAGAATGAATCGACGCCTTTTTAATTCTGCCGAACTGTTAGATTCAATACAGTGATAGGGGAATGCTAATCAGACACATTCAATATCATATTGATCACTAGGGCACTCAGGATGATTGCCTCTGTGGTTATTGATCACTAGGGCACTCAGGATGATTGCCTCTGTGGTTATTGATCACTAGGGCACTCAGGATGATTGCCTCTGTGGTTATTGATCACTAGGGCACTCAGGATGATTGCCTCTGGGGTTATTGATCACTAGGGCACTCAGGATGATTGCCTCTGTGGTTATTGATCACTAGGGCACTCAGGATGATTGCCTCTGGGGTTATTGATCACTAGGGCACTCAGGATGATTGCCTCTGTGGTTATTGATCACTAGGGCACTCAGGATGATTGCCTCTGTGGTTATTGATCACTAGGGCACTCAGGATGATTGCCTCTGTGGTTATTGATCACTAGGGCACTCAGGATGATTGCCTCTGGGGTTATTGATCACTAGGGCACTCAGGATGATTGCCTCTGTGGTTATTGATCACTAGGGCACTCAGGATGATTGCCTCTGGGGTTATTGATCACTAGGGCACTCAGGATGATTGCCTCTGGGGTTATTGATCACTAGGGCACTCAGGATGATTGCCTCTGGGGTTATTGATCACTAGGGCACTCAGGATGATTGCATCTGTGGTTATTGATCACTAGGGCACTCAGGATGATTGCCTCTGGGGTTGTGAAGGATTAAGTTTTGCTGATTTTCATTTGGTTCGTCACAGGTATGAATGGATGGGTGCACGATTACAATGTATGTATCAACATATTCAGAAAATACAAAGCCAAATGATCAGTTGATCAGCAATCTGTTCACAATAGCATAAACAGGTCAATTATAAGACTTGAGCAGTTGTGCTGAAACCAGTGGGTGTGTCAATATCACTAAATTGAAATAAAAGCTCACTCCCAGCTTTCTAGGAGATGGAAGAAAAGCCGATAGTTCGGTAAAATTAATAATCTATAGTATCCTACGGTAAAACAAGCGCTGGATGAGCGCAAAGACCTCCGTCCAGGCAACAGGGTCAGTAGGGGAATAGTATATCACTGAATAACATAGGGCCGGATGCCAAGCTCAATTTTGCATTTGTTGGACGTTAACTTCACCAATGGTAATTAACTTGAGATTGAGGGTTCCCCACTAGCATGTCCAGCTAGGGATGTGGAAGTCACATTCCCCGCAAATAATATTTCTTTGATTTCACGTGCTTGAAATATTGGGGTATGGAATAGAGTATATTGATGGAAAACCTGGAATACTGCTTGAGACATTAGGCCCCTTCCCACTCACACCTCCCCATGAGAGGACGCCCCCACCCAAATCAACACGTTAGCGGCAGAAATGAGACCCTGTGTGCCCAGTTTTACCAACTTGCTTGTGATTTTATGCTATAGGCCCTACACATCAACACTTCATATTTTGTGTGTGTACAGTATAGCATCCTCATTGACAGAATCCCCTACAAAACACATCTGATTTTACCGACACTCCGTTCTGATCTGTCTCAGCATCATGTGATGATTCAATGAGCTCGGAATAATTTTGTATACTGGTGTTACAGGTCACCTTCACCATAATGTATCAATTACCATGGACTTGTACATGTATCACATTCATATTGAATGGTGATGGCTGATGAGAATATTGCCCATATGGAACAAATGGCTGGATTCCAGCGAATAAAAGTTCATGTTAATCATAAACAACATACAATTAATAATACTATCAAATAATTATGTATATTCCTTGTCGACATCAATATAATACAGACAATATTATGACTGAATCATGGTAACAGATATTCAAGGGTATATATGTCTACACTAAACTGAAGGAGACCCATGATGCGTATTATATTATGTTGTAAAACTTCACTTGCTAATCTCGATTATGTTGCTTATTGTGAAAATAAATGAAGTTATGAAAATAAGCTTAGTATGATTGCTCATTACCCTCAAATTAGAAATATCTTCAGCATCTAAACAATATATAACACCATGGTATTGTTGTAATATCACCCAGGTATTGATCTTTGGTTAAGAATGTAATGAGATACATATACCTGTTCTTTGTGTTATTCTGTATGCAGTTCATTCTGTATGTATTTTATACATGTACATATACCAGAAGTGGAATTGAAATTTGAATAAAATAATCAAAATATATTCAGTTTTTACCTCTACTCAGGAAATGAAGTCTTTGTTTCTAGAAGCTAAATCATATCAGACACATTCAAGTCCTCACCTGGTCAAGGGAGATAATTTTGTAAAAAAAAACAACAAAAAAACAAGTATAGATCCACACTGGCGCAGACCAGAAAGTTTTATGACCTTTGATGATATTTGTGGAGCATGCTGCAGGACTTCAACTTTCATGAATCTGATATAATCCACACACAATCCCATTCTACATGATATTTTTGCCATAGCACCGATAAACTAGATCCCTTCATTTATGTGGTCGAGATCCAGGAGCTATCGGGAGCTGCAGGTTTTGTAAAAATTAGATCCAATTATTCTGAGAGAAGGAATGAAGTCCGGCATGGTTGTTTTAAGTTAGAACTGGGCATCCTTGAAAATGTCTGACCGATTGACACATGTATCACTCTGCCGGTGGTCATTACATGCGTAATGTTTATTTCCTGAGGAATCAGCTGATATCCAATGTGGGGGGGGGGGCTTGTGGCCAATCACTGACTCTGATTTTCACCACCTCTGTCATTCCACACCTTTCTGACACAGCTGAACCAATCAATAGTCTGTTTTGGTTTTTCCATTTCATCCAGTACATCCATTGTGTAACAGTCCTGTTGCATCTGATATCAGAAGTGCTAACCCTGCAAGTTGGAATCAATTGTATACACATTTAATATCAAAACTCACTTCATTGAAAATGTTTATGGCCTTCATTATATTTCATTCTTTCGTCATACACAACAAGATGAAATCCATCATACCAGTTCGCACCTTTCATACGTGTACTTAATAGAACTGGAACCTGACCATGTTACAAGAATTTGCAAAAGTATGAAATGAGAACTGAGTACTATGAGAACTTAATCCAATCTATGAGTGATCAATAATATGAATTCTGAAGAACGATGATGGATCTTGATCACTGGTTGGATTGGAGTTCATGTTAGTGGCATGAGCATGATAATAATCCAGTATATCATAATCTAGAACAGGGTTGTTTATATCAGTAACTTCTCTATGGAGCAATATTTTGACAAACGAAAATTAGATCACAAAAGAGAATATGTATACTGTGTTTGAGGAATATTTCTGCCTCCCCAATGGAAGGCGAAATTTGAATGAATGGTCTGTGTTGTCAGTGTGTCTGATGTCCCTCTTGCAAAGACAAGAAAATTTTCTATGTAATTTATTATTTATTGATATATTTATTGATTTTCTTTTTGTCTAATTGTCTTCTGTTCAAGTCATTTGGCATCGGTAAAACCTGAAATGTATATCATTATCTCCTTCTTTCATCTAGTGATAGTGTCTGTTTGGTTCCAGATCACGGGGGCTGAACAAAGCATGTGAAATGTGATCGTATGGCAAATAAATGCCCAGTGGTATGTCCAGGGCTTAAAACTAAAAAAAAAAAAAAAAAAAAATTGGGAAAGGTTCCATCCATGCTATCAGTCAAAAATCTCAATAATGTAGGCCTACATGTGGAATGTAGACACTCCTTTGAGGCTTTGTTTCAGCTACAATTCAGAATAAGTTTTCAGAATATTATCAGGTTTTAACAAGCAAATTATTCTTCATCAACAAGTGTCACAGCACACAATGTGGATGTCACTAAACTGTTAGGATAAATGAAAAGAAAAGTATATGTATATTATTTATCAGCTTTATTAAATAAGTTTACAGACTCACGCAGGTAGATCAATTTGGTGCTTCTGCAAAATCAAACCATTATTCAACTGCCAAATGCCAAGATAAATAGCTCCCCCCCCCCCCCGGAAATATAATTTATCAGCAAAATTTAGAATAACTGTTTTTAAACAACCAGGCTGGTGGATATCATCAACTGAAAGAAAACAAGTATCAGTAAAATCAGGGCATCGTCGATTGTGCTGTTGTCTTCCAGTCAGTCAGTCAGTTTGATATGCAACAACAACAACTTAGACTATTTGGTTGGCTTCGACATAAGTCATCAGCCGACAAATACTTTATGATATATAGAAATGACGGGTGGTGTACTATGAATCATTGAGTTGTAATGACATCAAATGACGACAATAAACTTACCAGAAAAACGGCAAAAAATCGCATTGTCCGTCTCTACAAGCTGGAGGGCCGCCATGTTAAATCTCCCGGTGGATGGGAGGTGGAACCCGACTACAGAAGCAAGGCCCACTGCAATGCATTGCAATGGGGAACCCCATTATTTCAATTGTGTCCAACAAAAGTGCCTCAAAATTTCGTCGGGAACCATGACGATCCCTATTGGAAATCCTATGAGTCGTGGGTTTCCCATATGACAATTATTTGGCGGGAGATTTCACGTTGCGCTCCTAGACCTCCGTCTGATCGACGGAGGTAAAAAGACGCATGTGTGATGTGCACGTGCGCGAGTACTGCAGTTCAGGGCTCGCCAATCGATCCAATATTATTATAGCTCGGGGTAGCAGGTAAGAATTTAAACAGCTATAACTAAATAAATATAGTTCTCTTGAAATATATCTACCTGTACAATATAATATATCACTTTCTCTATTGTGTAAATTAATCTGAATTATGATTGGCAAATAACGTCAAAATTTGATATAAAAGTTGTACGGCTGTAGTGCAGAGAACCCTTTTCCCTTGTTAAAATGAATGCGAGGACGGTTTGACCGACGGAATAGGCCCAATCTGATTAAAACTCAGACTTAATAAACCGCTCCTCTATCGGACATGTCGCTGATTAAGATCTGGGACAGTTCCTATCTTAAATCTGTCGCGCATGTCAGACTGGCGACCAATCACAGTCCAGCCTCAACAGGCGAAGAGCCTGTACAGTAAATGGAACGTGCACAATCAAGGCATTGCCAGCAGCCGCGCCGACTGCGCGAAATGGAAAGCGCCCTATACAAGTTCAAGGGCGAGATCGAAAGTTATGGTGTGCCATGCGTGCCCGCATTAAATTAAAGCAGGAGCAACTGCAGATGTTTTCTTGCATGCTACGTAAAAATCCACTGTATAGCCGTTCTTCCTACCGGCTACGGGAGTGTACGGACGAGACGCAGAAAAACTAACCCCCATGCAGGCGGTTGACGAAGTTCTTGCTGTCGACTCCAGTTCATGAGCGATCGCCGAAGATTATTATTTGCTCCCCGTTGCTCTCTTTACTCCCCGTTGCTCTCTTTATTTAATGACAGACCAGGTGAAAAGATCAAGGGATATTTCTTGCACTGCTGGATATATAGGTACGGTTATTTTGTTTCATAAAATCAGTTCATAACTGCATCGCAACAACAACGGAGATTAGGAGATTAGCCGTCACGCTATACTACGAGGCGTCTCATTGGGCGACTATTTGACCCGGAAACTATTTGATTCGGAGTTCATCTGACGGATTTGTTATAGGAACTGTCCCAGATCTTAATCATCGACATGTCCGATAGAGGAGCGGTTTATTAAGTCTGAGTTTTAATCAGATTGGAATAGGCCTAACAACGATGATTTTTTGTTTTCAATCACATGCATTACGAGTGGAAAATGTATTCACTTCTCACCAGAAACATAAAGGTTTAGTTGCAAGTATATGTAATTATAGTTGCTCATAAATGAGAAATTACGTCAAAACACTTTTAAAAGTGAACGAAATTCAGCTGTTTTGGTTGAAACACGGTCGGCTACACACCAACCATTCTCTCTGATTGGCCGAAAGCTAATATGCTGAGCAGCGACCGCTGGCGGGAACATGGCCGGCTTAGAGCACGCGAGTTGACACCTCTTACATTCTGACTGGATTTTCTAGGTATGCGCTCTTTCACGCCTTTCATTCAAACACTTATATCACATACCATCATATTGACTGCCTATGATATTCTAAAAGCAGGATTAATATAATATTACTCCGTAGTACATCAGAAAGGGCAAAGACAATGTATCACCCCTTCACGGATGCGGACTAGGTCTGTTATTTGAGCGGCCTGTTGAAAGTAACAGCCAATGAACGGACAACGTGAGACACTGATTTGCCAAATTTAGAGGCTAGCAGTTGAATATACCCGCGGTCATATAACCCACACACCCTCCAACCCGAGCTGCGCTTTCTCTACTACTGGTGACGTCACGATCACGTGACCTATGCACCTCTGGATTAAACTCTAGGTACAGGTCAGGTCACAAACCACTAAAACATCGCCTTACTTAATATGTAGTAAATTGAGAATACTATATTCCCTAAGATTCGCCGCCACAAATGAACCACCACACCAGGTAGCCTGGTCTTTTCACTCAAACATATAAAGAAATTCAGCATACAGTCCCCACATTTTTTTTTTACGAGATAAGGCCGACAGAGATAGGGTCATCCCGCCTGACACCATTACGGCAAATTTCGAAGGACTCATTCGGACCAACATTGGTCCATCTCGACTTCAAAACGTCCATTCCAATGAACTTTTTTTACTGCGTAGGCCTATGTACTTTCACCAATCAACCATCCAGTTGGATGCTCCTCTTCGAGTGCTTCACTATGACAACTCACGCGGCTAAATCGGACCAATATTGGTCCATCTCGACCCCAAAACGTGCATACCATGCTCTTTTCCCACTATTCTCTGTCTATGCATGCGCGTCGTAGCTTAACTTTCACCACTCACACATCCAGTCGGATGCTCCCCCACGGGTGCTTTACTATGCCACCTCACACGGCCCATTCCGAACAGGTTGCGGCCTTCGCCGGCCTTTACCCGTCCTGTCTGCGGCCCAGGCTGCAGCCGAATAGTCACGAATATACGCTTTTGATACTACCAAGTCTTCTAAAGGGCCTTTGGCTTTGTTAATTAGTTAATCAGGTGATAGTGGGTGGCGGAAATCGAGTGAGTAAAGAATAGTTTATCTTCTTGCTCAGTCAACCTTATTAACAACAATAACGAGTCCCTGTGCTGAAAGACATCTCCATCCATCAACGGTACATAACGGTGGGTATATAAATAAATATAGCACGATATAGTACGATGGTACGATGGTACGATGATACGATGGCACGATGGTACTATGGCACGATGGTACGATGATACGATGGTACGATGGCACGATGGTACGATGGTACGATGATACGATGGTACGATGATACGATGGTACGATGGTACGATGATACGATGGCACGATGGTACGATGAAATCACGCTGTGTATTCAAACATAACACGACAGTACGATGAAAACAATTAAACTATTTGATCAGTCCTGGTGTAGTCAAGCGTAAAGGCCTGCATGTCACCCGACAACAAATTAAAGCTCTTGTCAGTCGGTCATCTTCCCCTATCCAGCTGTGTTGTTGCAGTGATCATATGTTATCAATACATGCAACTTCATTTATAAATGAACTTCGTGAGTAAAGAATAATTGTTATGATTTCTGTGATTCGAGATGCTATCTTCCAAACGTTAATTTGCATTGATCTGTGTGTGTTTTTGTTTTGCCCTTAATTGGCGCTAATTTCAGGAAATATGTAATAATTTGCATCCAGAATTGAGGGTTGTGGTGCTGGGATCGGGGGCATGAGGTTGGAGGGGGAGTGAATATTTGGTGGAGGGGGTGTTTGAGTGAAATACCGGGTAAGTTATTAATTATGAAAATAAATAGTGTTGGTGCGCCTGATCGATCGTTCTTCTCTCCTCGGGCCGCTTAATACAAACTATGACGGGATGATGATGGGCGGACTGATCTATGCATGATCATAATACTGGTCTATTTGTTCAGCCATTAGAGTGACAGTGTGATAGTACGACATCATATGTATCAGATAGCATTATTTATTCATTTTGAATAAACGATTTGCAATTACTCATATTGGGAAACTATATAAAATGTTGGTCTGACCCCAAATTCATCTCCATCAAATGAACGCTTCTGCCTCTGCACGGTATGCATTCACAATATCTGAAGGCCTATTAATCAAGGGGCGTGACCTTTGACCCGCACGTGACGTCAGTGGACGGAGATTTAACATTGAAGAAACTGGAGAGAAATTCGTACCTATTTCGAAATGTTCGAATCAGGGGAGATAACCAGGAATTGGGCCAACAGAGCTGACAGAGTTGTCTTCATTGCGTCCAATTGGCAGCACGATGATACGATGGTACGATGGCACGATGGTACGATGGTACGATGATACGATGGTACGATGGTACGATGATACGATGATACGATGGTACGATGATACGATGACACGATGGCACGATGGTACGATGATACGATGTTACGATGGTACGATGATACGATGGTACGATGGTACGATGATACGATGGTACGATGATACGATGGTACGATGGCACGATGGTACGATGATACGATGGCACGATGGTACGATGATACGATGGTACGATGAAAACAATTAAAAAATCAATCAATATAATTTATTTGCGCATGACTTTCGTTTGATCAAGTAACTGGAGGGAAATTCGTCCCTATTTCGAAATGTTCGAATCAGGGGAGATAACCAGGAATTGGGCCAACAGAGCTGACAGAGTTGCCTTTGTTGTAACCAATTGCCAGCACGATGATACGATGGTACGATGGCACGATGGTACGATGGTACGATGATACGATGGTACGATGGCACGATGATACGATGGTACGATGGTACGATGATACGATGGTACGATGGCACGATGGTACGATGATACGATTAAAAATCAATCAATATATTTATTTGCGCATGACTTTCGTTTGATCAAGCGACTTGAGCAACTCTTTCGAAGCGCGATGGTACGATGGTATGATGGCACGATGATACGATGATACGATGGTACGATGCGATGGTACGATGGAGGAATTTCCATCGTACCATCGTACCATCGCATCGTACCATCGTATCATCGCATCGTGCCATCGTACCATCGCATCGTACCATCGCATCGTGCCATCGTACCATCGCATCGTGTCATCGTGTCATCGCACCATCGCAACGTGCCATCGCATCGTACCATCGTACCATCGCGACAGTAAAAATAGGGCGATAGTACGATGATACGACATGGCAGATATCAGCCACCATAGTTTCAGTAACCCGTTTTTAATTTCCCTGGGCTATGGACCTTTTGAACGCCATGTGATTTACATCTCCATTGTGTCAAATGAACAGTGATAGTCAAAGCGCGACTGAGATATAGAATGACAGTTTCTTTGGAATACTGGGAAAGCCTGGTATAATATGTATAAAATTAGGTCAGAAATCAGCAGTTCGAAATAGTCTCCTGGGGTAAAAGATATAGGGGAAAGAGAAATTATATTTATTTATATATACAACACAGTAGCAAGTTAGTGAACAGTCAGGCTCTTCTTTGTTCTCTCAATAATGTGCAACTGAGCCATTCAATTTCAATCTTCAAAATATTATTTTGGAAACTCGCATTTTGTGCTTGTCAGATAGCGTTTGGAGCCGCCCAGATTCAGAACAACGGTACCCTGGTTGTTTCCAAAGGAGGGCGTGTAACGGAAGCTTGGCGTGGCAAGGGAATCTATGGCCAGTTGATACTCTTCATTCGAACACAACTTAAACAGATTTTTCCCAATCTGGAGAGAGAAGATTTCTTTACGGGAAGTATGAACCCTGCGTTGCAAAAGCTTGTCGCTGGTGGAGCTTATTCTGAAATATTCAGACGGGTAAGACAAATGTATTATACCAAGAATAGTTTTCGTAACTTCGGCGCAAAGTTGTCTTGCTTTTGCTTAATGACGCATAATCCGGATTACTGTATCCAAGATCCTCATGATGTCCGTATGAACGGTCACAATCAAACGTGACTGAAATACATTCTACTCTTGTGAACGACTTGGAATTCATTCGGGTTAGACAATATTTGTCAGTGTCACTAGAATAACGAGGATGTCTTATCGACATAACTCAACATGACCGCTTCCCTCTTACAAGCAACTAGCTTGTATTTATTAAATTTAGGATTCCAAGCCAGCAATGAAGATGGGTTCCACAGTAACTGTATGAAGTTCTTGTAGGCTATAAGGTACGGAAAATACCAGGATTATATTGCTGCACTGGTCCGATGCAATCTTAATGAATTAATATCCTATCAATGCTCCGCAATCGTATATGTTGCTATATAGACTCGTACTGATTTCAATTGAATTTGGTGTTCAGAGCGCCCAGCGCATGAATATTTCATAGTCTTATGACATCACGGCCGCATTTAAACTACTTTACTTGAAGTCGAGGAGGGGGGATAGGGTCATGGTCTCTGCTTTATCCCAAGGTTTACGCCAAGGACCAGTCCATAATTCTACCCCACATTATGGTGCCAACCTGGCGAGAGGGCGGCAACACCAGAAGATTCCCCCGATAGCTTGACGTGTGATTCGGCTGAGCCAACCAGAAAGCACCTACCATTAAGTTCCCTTCAAAGCATTATGAAGCGCTCTCGGGACTGGTTGACACTCGCTCCACTGCAAGCCGGTTAGATCCTGCAAGCGACATATCCAAATGGCGGAGCAGATAGGATTTAAATTTAAATAAATTGGGTCCGATGTTTCTCATAGTTGCCTCAATGGCGTTCATAGTCACCAAATTCTAGCAAACAATATTTTCTTTCGGGGTATGGCGATCCATAATATGATAATTATCGAATTTGAAGTTTGAAGATGTCATGCAGGGGCACTTGTCCTAATATGGGCCACGGAATATTTATAGAGCTATGACTATATTCTGATGAGAAAATGTGTGTTGTTCGCCCAAGGCAACACGTGTAGTATTTGACTTGGGTATGAGGAGATAACAATTTACAGACTTTCACTTTAGTGATAGATAGAAACGACATACACGATAACGGCAAGACATCTTGATGTTCCGGATATGCATTTCGTTATCAGAATGACTTTCTTGTCGTTTCCAGAATTCTGTATTTATATAAAATCCATCTTTTGAAACATAATGATGTCACAATAAGAATTATGTGAACACCCGTACATGTAATGCCATGTTCTTTCATCCAAGCTAATGACGGCAAACAGTGGCAACTGGACAAGCTGTTACACGTATTTCGATATTTACATATAATGATAAGTTTTTTCTTTCACAGTCAGAAAAAAAGGTGATAACTGTCACACCGAAAAGTTATGAGTTAGAGCCATCACAATTTTTTATGATCACATTTAAAAATGATGGCCTTCACCCAAAAAGAGTGGTGAGTAATGATTGTAAATTTAGATCTTAGTCTGATCTTCACCTTTTAAGGGTGATGAGGCAAAATCATCACTCTTCACCCTACCTGGCCTGGGGCATTTCTTAGATGATTTTGCTCGTATCTCCGGAACGACAAAAGATTTAGAGCTGAAACTTCGTGACCTTTTCGATTATCATATTGGGGTCATTCTGAGTCTATTTGCATGGGTAAATTCAAAATGGCGGCCATGTGGGGGTACCAGAAAAGTGATGTTTTCGCCATATTTCTTCAAAAATTACGCAAAAATTCAGCATTTTGATTCAACGCGATTCTATGCATTTTACTGAAACCATATGTCTTAGCATCACCAAAAAACACCCCCTGGTGTGTTCCCCCTCCCTCCCTTCCCCCATTAACCCTACCAGGCCTGGAGGAGGTGTGGGGGGAGGGGGGGGGGGGGCAAAATGCCCCCTACCAAACTTTCTGCGATATCTCCGGGATGGAAAAATATGAAACTTCCTGACGTTATAGGTTATCATATTGGGGTCATTTTGAGCCTATTGGCATACCCTCACGAGCAGAGGATCATGGGTAAATTCAAAATGGCGGCCATGTGGGGTTCTAGAAAAAGTGATTTGCTTTTCTGTACGGAAAAGTGGGTAAAACTTATTTTATTTCATATCAGATTATTATTTACTAATTTATCATGCAGTTTTTGCGAAGAAAAAACAAAAATAGAAAATTCGAAGATTTCGACCGAAAAATCGTCCAAAAATGCTCTTGTTGAAAAGACGTCACAGTGACGTCATCATGGCGGCCATCTTGGATTTTCTTTACATTTTCTTATAGAGCCTGACCCAAAGACATAGTGTGGTAAGTTTCAGCCCTCTAGATTTAGCGATAGCGAAAATATACAGGGGGGGGGGTACACCCCAAATCGTCCAGGTCAAATAGGGTTAAAAAGTAATGGCCGTCACAATTTAAAGGTGGTGGCTCTAACTCATCTCGGTTTAAAGGTGATGGCCAGGTTAGATCACCATTAAAGGGTGGTGAGCCATCACCTTTTTTCTGGCTGTGTTCCAGAGCTGAATGACTGAGTGTATTTTTAGGCGCTACTCCTTTTTCGGCGAAGAGACCCTAAACGACGAGACCAGTATCAAAATGGACCAAACATCATAAATATGGGGACAGAAGGTCTGCGAAAAATTCTTCTGGATGGAGTCCTGGGTCCATTTCCCCAGAAGATCTTTGTTAAGTACGACATGTACGACCCGGTGATCAGCGAGATGGACTCGATAATTGGACAACAGCCGGTTGTCTTGGCCACGATGGACGGCAACCCACCTATGTTGTCACTGGTTACAACTGGTGCATGGTACAGCTCACTGGATGGCATGAATTATATCACGAATTTTCATGTTAGACCGGGGACTGCTTCCCAGCTCGTGACGGATGCTTTGAAAGGGCATATAGAATGTCACGTGTCCAAGATGGAGGACTTGTCCAATAACAGCAACAGTACCATTATATTTATCATAGACATGCCTTTTGAAGAATGTTTGTTAGAAGCATGTAGGAGTTCAAGACTGGAGATGATCGAATTCTTTGAGAAACAATTTATTGGTTATTCGAGGAAGATTTGAGTGAAATACTTCGGTTAGTTGAACGACGTCTGTGTATGAATGAACGACGATAAATGACACATAGTTTAACGAATGCAATGATTAAATACTCCCAGAGAGAGTAATGATGAATTAATGGCGTTTGATGAAACCACCACTCATTGAGCAAAAGTGTTTCACTTTAGAACATCATAAGGTGTTCCAATGTAACAGTTTTTGAACACTGTTTTGATGTTCTCGAATAAATAAGAACAGCAGTGTTCAAACTCTTTCTATTTGCTTTTTTTTCTTTCTTTCATTTCTTCCCATTCTGAATGTGTATACTGGCCTTCAAATTGGAATGGCGCTCAATACCAGAACACGTACATTGAATGCCTGTGTTCAATTCGTATATTTAGAGAACGGTAATTTTCGGAAGATCAATGTACACGTCAGGAACACTAATATAATACTCCGATGAGTTGACGGTGTTGGATAAAACCATCAATACCAGAAACAATGTATTATAATATTCCGATGAGTTGACGGTGTTGGATAAACTATCAATCAATACCAGGAACAATGTAATATAATTTTCCGGTGAGTTGACGGTGTTAAAACCACCAATCAATACCAGGAACAATGTAATACAATATTCCGATGAGTTGACGGTGTTGGATAAAACCATCAATCAATAGCAGGAACAATGTAATATAATATTGCCATGAGTTGACGGTGTTGAATAAAACCACCAATCAATACCAGGAACAATGAAATATAATATTACGACGAGTTGACGGTGTTGGATAAAACCATCAATCAATACCAGCAACAATGTAATATAATATTCCGATGAGTTGACGGTGTTGAGTAAAACCACCAATCAATACCATGAACAATGTAATATAATATTCCGACGAGTTGACGGTGTGGGATAAAACCATCAGCCAATCACCACCAACCATCAACTGCTGCAGAATACACCAGAAACACCCCGCCCCCATTTCTAATTGTAAGTAGGATAGTACACAAGCACATTATTGGAGAAACTAACAAGCTTCATCGAACAACTATACGTGCGTTGCGAGATTTACACGATAGTAGTGAAGCCGCTCCGAATCAGTGGAATCTCGTGCATGATAAATTATGTTGTAGGCGATTGCCTAGCCTAGCCAAGTTGACATGGCTGCGTTCGTTCCTGCACTTGGCCATGAGTCCTCTTCGTGAACTTCCATGTACACTCCGGGATCAAACGGCTTCATGGGTCGTTCGGCTCTATCCGACAATAAAACAACCCATCCAAGCTCTCTGTCTATTAACTTTATCGACGTTCGGCAAAGAGTTTGATTGCCGTGAAGAGCTCATCCGTTTGCAATCAGTCTTCGAACATCAACGGCCGGTTGAATTTCTCCTCCATTAAATTCGTACGTGTCACGTGATCGGCAACGTATCGGGGGATCATGTGACTCGTACGAAGATAATGGCGGAAGTACAACCCGCCGTTGATGTTTGAAGACTGATTGCAGATGGATGAGCTCTTAACAGCAAACTAACTCTTTGCCGAACTCGAGAGTTGGGATGGTTTTTTGTATTGCCGGATAGAGCCGAACGACCTGTGGAGCACTGTGATCCCGGAGTGTACATGTAAGTTCATGAAGAGGACTCATGGCTAAGTGTAGGAACGAACGAAGCCATGTCAACTTGGCTAGCGATTGCCCACTGAAAACAATCAACTCAGAAGGATTGCGCTCTTGCAAAATAAAACGTTAAACATTATTTTGCTCGAGAGATGATAGATTAGCACAGAGTTAAGTTGATAAATATAATAATGAAGTTACTGCCTTGTTGTGAGGGGAATATGCAGGTTTGTTGCCCCTCGGCTGTGCATATTGCCCTCGCCTGCGGCTCGGGAGTAGTATATAAAACTGATATTGACTCACATTGATCTTTGACCTCTGAGTGCACTCTATCCCATGATGCATCACTTTCGTAATGACGTCATGTGTGACGTCACTTCCGGTATGACTCGATCGGGCGTGACCTTGGAGCTGGAGCTCTTCAACATCCGGGGTTTCTCATCGGGTTTTCCCCGGCCCGGCCGCACGCATGCGCGGGTTATCCGGCCGCACACATGGGCGGGTGAAAAAAACGGAAGTGCACATGTCACGGGGCAAGTATTCCTCCGCGGTGATGCGGTATGGCGGTGATGCTGTCGTGGGGAGAAGCTTCCGCGGACAGAAAAAAGTAGCCCCGAGACTTCAAATACGCGGGCCCTTGCTTTTCGCCTATGACGTCACATTCGCGTTGTAAAGGTCGCAGGTCACGTCCAGGTCAAAAGGTCAAAGGCCCCCTTCCGGCAATGTCCGGCCTTCTCCGGGACAATAGATAGCCTTTATTCGCCCTCCCGAAGCACCCATGGAATGCGCAGGGTCCCCCGACAATATCGCCAGCACTATGCCCATGTTAAATGGCCAGTGGGGAACATTGTGTGTGTTTGTTTATAACACACTTCAATAGTTTATTAATTAGTTTACGATGTCGGTTACTGTAAAGGTAATAATGGACAAGAGTTCAATATTGATGAATTATAAACTGAGCGGACGGAAAGAGTTAGTAGTAGTGGTCGGTGTGTAATCAAGAAGACAATGAAATACACAGATGATGGTTTATTTATGTGCAGTGGAGAATATTCACTAACATCAGGGCTGTTTACAGGGCTGATACACGGAGTTTACAAAGGAAATTGCTGTAGATGTAGGCAATTTGCATGACATTAACATAATTTACCTATTATGAGTCAGAAATCGTGAGGTTTTGACTGCGAAAAAAAAAGAAAACAAAAAACAGACATAGACACACAATCAGTATAGCGAAACCCCAACATCATGGTGGTGAGGTTACGACGGAATTCTGAACTTCGTTACGATTCTTGGATACACAATAGTAGTGTAGGAAAACCCGAAAAGGTAACATTGCCCTCTTTGCACTTAAACTTGAGGGATAACTCTTGATTCCCGTGAAGCTTCCGACAGTGGGCGCCACCAGCTCAAGGTTATAGATTGCATCAGCATTGGCTGGGTGCCAAGTTTTGACCACTATAGTTCTGGCAACCTTTGACCTTGTATTCCTCCGCTGTGATGCGGTCATGTCTGGCAACACTTATCCAATCACGGTTACGTTCTACCGACAACAAATAGAGATTTACGATCATTATCATGTGATTTGTTTCTTTTCAAGAGCCCACGTACTTTTGTGAATATTTAATTATCTCTATACCAGAATTTAAGCGTTATCAGTTACCAATATAAACATGTTTAAATTGCTCCTCGTGGGTTTAATTTATTCACACTTTAATTCAACTGAATCAGCTTGAATAACAAGGACCCGCTCCGAGATATCTCTACCAACTGAAAACGGATCTCAGATTTAACCTTAGGAAAGTACCAGTGACCAGGGACATTCAGCGTTCGGTCAAGCAATCTGTTATTACAATACCCTCGGAATTTATTACTTCTTGAACTCTACATATGAAAATGAGCTCTGGCTAGGAAATCACACGTCCTCTATTCTCTAACATGGGCATATACTCTATAGCCAAGACATGCATACATGTACTATACACATCTCACATTTTACAACCGATATGAACAACTCAAGAAGAAACTAATCACCAACATACAGTATTGTCCACGTATATTCCATATGTCCAACAAGGGAGGTAGGTGCGTGTCTAAGTCCCATTGGGCTATTCCAGGAGAGCTATTGTCCAAACGATTCATATAGACTCGTAGGCTAATCGCTGCCATCTCTGAAACCGCTTTATTCCTCGGATGCAGATAGATATTCCGTCTGAACCCGCTCCTGAGTGGACCATATGTATCTGTGTTATAGGAAGATATTATATGTCATTCAGAAAGTGGTAGTCCTTTTTTCTTTGGATTACACCATCTTCGAGTTTGTCGAGTGCCATGCGAGATTCGGACCAGAGCTACCCCAAGAGTAAGGCAATTAATCGCTCGACCAACAGGCCTCCCACAAAAATAGCACAACCGGTCATTCAGAGTATAAGAAATATTGGACAACCGGTCTGCTACCTCCTTTTTTGTGGGAGGCCAGTTGCTCGAGTGATAGAGATCGCCGACATATAGTGCTGGCGATTAGGTGCCATACGATCACAATTTCGACGTTGGTAAAAATCCATTCTGAATGGTAATATACCAGTAGTATACAAAAGACGGCTAAAGTTAAGTTTTGCCGGGGGAGATAACTCTTGGGGAGATGACGGAGAGTTCCGCCAGGGGGCGCCACCAGCTCAAGAGACCAAAAACTACCTCCAGCACAGAAGAATTCCAATCTAGGGGGGAGGTAACTCTGGGTGACTATAGTTCCGCCAAAGGGCCCCTGGGCATGTATTCTTCCGCGGTGATGCGGTCTGGCGGTGATGCGGTCGCGGGGAAAAAGCTTCCGCAGAGAAAAAGTAGTCCCAAGACTTCAAATACGCTGCATGGTCCGATTGGGTCGAGTGAGGTATCAAAGTGAAGCATTCGTGAAGGGGCATCCAGTCATGGGTGGGTGCATGTAAAATTAGGATTTTTTCCCGAAACTATAAAAAGCGGAACACGGACTTTACCCCTAAAATAGGGGAAAACACCTATCAACCCTAGCCAAAAGGGCTAATATCGGTCCCCGCGCTTATTGGGACCTGCCTATCAAGTCAATGGGGTGGATGTATGTAAAATTAGGATTTTTTCCTGAAAATATAAAAAGCGGAATACGGACTTTACCCCTAAAATAGGGGAAAACACATATCAACCCTAGCCAAAAGGGCTAATATCGGTCCCCGGGCTTATTGGGACCTGCCTATCAAGTCAATGGGGTGGGTGCATGTAAAATTAGGATTTTTCCCCGAAACTTTAAAAAGCGGAATACGGACTTTACCCCTAAAATAGGGGAAAACATCTATCAACTCTAGCCAAAAGGGCTAATATCGGTCCCCGGGCTTATTGGGGCCTGCCTATCCAGTCAATGGGGTGGGTGCATGTAAAATTAGGATTGTTTTCCGAAAATATAAAAAGCGGAACTCGGACTTTATCCCTACAATAGGGGTCTGCATTATACAATATAAGGGAAAATGCCTGTATGGGGGGAGGGGGTGGTCAATTTTTTTAGTGGGCTTTACTATGCCTTGTGGGGTCTCGTTTTTCTCGTCTCGCCAAGAAAATGACAATGGGAAGGGTCCCGGAGCGAATCGGTGAAATTTTTGGGAAAAGTACCCGGTAGGCCTGTATATAGGCCTATAGGCTGGCTATATGGGGGTATAGGTTCAACCTGGGAAATTCACACACGTTCATTGTGATATGGGTTGCTTGGATTTGTTTTTCACGTCTAGTCATTTAGAACACGATGGGAAGGGTCTCGGAGCGCAACGGTGAAATTTTTGGAAAAGTACCATATAGCCCATATAGTCCCATACTGGCTATATGGGGGTATAGGTTCAACCTTGGAAATTCACACACGTTCACTGTGATATGGGCTGTTTGGATTTGTTTTTCACGTCTCGTCAGTTCACCGAGGCCTATACTGCATGGCTATGAGGGTATAGGCCCATACGGGGTGGACGTTTTGGGGTCTAGGTGAGCCCCTAATGATCCTATGATGTCGTATGAGGTCTTATTTTGAAGCGCTCGTGGAGGAGCATCCGACTGGACTAATGGTTCGTCCGTTTTCAATAGTCTGCGCATGCGCAGTCTGGCCGTAGTATAGAAAGCAGGCATTTTGGGGTGTGTGTGTTTGGGGTAGAGATGGACCGCTATGGGTCCGAATGGGTCGTGGAAGGTGTCAAAGTGAAGCTTGTGTGGGTTAGAGTCAGAATGGTGTGTTTTTAAGTGCAAGTCGCGTCAATCTGCGCATGCGCAGTTGGTTGTAGTAAGCAAAGTGGCCATTTTGGGGCAGTACAGGAAGGTATTTGGGGTCGAGATGGACCATCCTTGGTCCGAATGCGTCCTCGAAGGTGTCATCTTGTAGCTCTCGGGGTGTAGATCCCGATTTGAGGGCTGCCCACGTCACCTGTGACGTCATCGGTGACGTCATCAGTACGAGCCGTAGCGAAAGTGGGCATTTTGGGGCAGTGAAGGAAGGTATTTGGGGTAGAGAGGGACCATCTTTGGTCCGAATGTGTCTAGGGAAGTGTCATGTTGTAGCTCTCGGGGTGTACATCCCGATTTGAGGGATGTCCGCGTCACCTGTGACGTCATCGGTGACGAGTAGTAGCGAAAGTGGGCATTTTAGGGCAGTACAGGAAGGTATTTGGGGTAGAGAGGGACCATCTTTGGTCCGAACGTGTCTAGGGAAGTGTCATGTTGTAGCTCTCGCCGGCACATCCCGATTTGAGGGATGTTCACATCATCTGTGACGTCATTGTTGACGTCATCAGTACGAGTAGTAGCGAAAGCGGGTATTTTGAGGCAGTGAAGGAAGGTATTTGGTGTAGAGATGGACCATCCTTGGTCCGAATGCGTCGTGTGAGGTGTCATCTTGTAGCAACGCCCGCCAACACCAAGCTCAATGATTCATCGCCCTGGTGAAATAGCTCAGAAGCTCTGATTTTCTAGATATTCCATGGAATTGTCACTCATTCTTCGAAATGCAGTGACGTCCGTCGTTACGCCTTAACAGACCGGAGAGAGTACAACAACAACAACAAGGATGAGCCATGACAGAACAACAACAAGAAGTTTTTTCATATAGTTTATTCTCCCCAATGTTACATCATACCCACGCTGGGGGAGCCGCGTTGGGTATATTTACAATTCAAGAAGACTCTTGTCCAATCAGAGGCCACCATTTGCATTTGTCATATTCGTTCCTGTCCGTTAGATGTATTCTTGTCCAATCAGAAGTCTCCATTTCAGAAAGTTCCATCTTCAGCCATGTTCGCTCTGAACCGTTTATTCTAATCATCGTCGGGCAGGCCAGGATACCGTTGAGGCAACATATCCTCAGATAGTTGTTTGTGCATTCTGAGTATCTTTCAGTGCATGGGTGAATACATTCACCCGATGGGAAGATTCCGTAATTTGGTCACGAAGAACGTAACATTGGTCACCCTCTCTACGACCCACTTGGTGTTGGGGCGCTGTTCATAGGCCCATTGCAAGACATCCAATTGGTCCACTTGGTCCAGCACGGGCTTTAGCGATGTCCGGTTAATGATGGTAAACGGTTGGTCAAATACCCGGATGTTACTGCTCGGGTAAAAGTATCGGACTTCATCTGTCTCCTTATGCTGCAGTACATAACCAAACGCCAGATTTAATTTGAAGGACGTAGCTTGGTCATTGAAGACGGCTTCCACGTAGTTGCGTAGACGGGTGAGGCCAGTCAGTCGGAAATTGTAGATATCTTGAATAGGGCGATGACGGTGAAAACAGTGCCGTATCATGGGCCAATGGCGCCGATAGATGTCACTCACTGGATGGGCGTCCTGTAAGAGATCGCTGGGAACATCCACCACATCTTCCAGAAAATGTTCGTTGTTGTCAGGCGTATGACTGGGAACAGTAATGCTAGGGACAGCCTGGATATCTAGGCTCTTCTGAACTGTGGGTATAGGCGGGCTCTCCGTGGTCGCATCACCAGTGACATTCGTCTCCCCGGGCTCATCTTCACTAGGTCTGACCCTCACGGGTGCCTCTTTAGTGGAAAGTTGTCGCTCATACCGTGGTGATGGACTATGAATCAAACGTTGGTGCTGTCTTAACTGACTGGGTCGTTTGAAGAGTTGACCACAACCGTTACATTGTTCCGTCGCGCCCTCGTGGAATGAGCGCTCGTGGCACAGTAAATGATCCTCCCGATTGAATGACCGTGCGCAGGTTGTACAAGTATACCGAGCATCGTTGTGGGTAGAGGCCTCGTGGCGTCGTAAATTATCTAGACGAGTAAACAGCTTCTGGCAAGTTGTGCAAGAGAACATATCGGCTGTGGATCTGGAAATGATGAATGCCGTAAGAATTCGCACTTTTATACGTTTTTCCGTGACATTCGTGTCTTTTCGGCAACCTCCGTGTCTCTTCGGTCACCTCCGTGTCTTTTCGGTGACGTCCGTGACAATTCAGGCACCTCCGTGTCTCTTCGGTAACCTCCGTGTCTTTTCGGCAACCTCCGTGTCTGTTCGGTCACCTCCGTGTCTTTTCGGTGACGTCCGTGACTCTTCGGGCACCTCCGTGTCTCTTCGATAGCCTCCGTGACATCTTCGTTCACCTCCGTGTCTCTTCGGTGACCTCCGTGACATATTCGGTAACCTCCGTGTCTCTTCGGGCACCTCCGTGACATTTTCGATCACCTCCGTGTCTCTTCGGTCATCTCCGTAACTATCCGGCTGTTCAGGTCTAAACTCCGATGTACCCGTATGGAACACACAGCTAAAGGACCCAGATAGAACTACCCAGATGTAGGCGCGGACGTCATTGACAAGAGCCCGGATGTACAAGAACCCGGATGTACCCGGATGTAAAAGTCCCCGGATGTAAATGTGCCCGGATGTTTACGAATGTTCCACCATTCCGGACTTCTCTCAGGTCCTGTCCAGAAGCTCTCATGTCCTGCATGTGAATAGTCATATTGTGTGTGTATGCATGTGTGTATGCGTCTGTGTGTGTGTGTGTGGGTGTGTGTGTGCGTGTATGTGCGTATCCGTGGTTGTGTGTATGCGTCTGTGTGTATGCGTCTGTGTGCGTGTGTGTGTGTACGTGTGTCTGTGCGTGTGTGTGTGTGTGTGCTTGTGTGTGTAGGCGTGTGTGTGTGTGTGCGTGTGTGTTTACACGTGCGTGTGTGCGTGTGTGTGTGTCTGCTTGTGTGTGTAGGCGTGTGTGTGTGTGTGTGCGTGCATGTGCGTGTGTATGTGTATGTGTATGTATGCCTCTGTGTGTGTGTATGTGTGTGCTTGCGAGTGTGTTTACGCGTGTGTGTATGCGGTCAAAGGTCAGCGCGTATGTAGGAGTGTCTGGTGGTGGTCGTGGTGGTGGTGTGGTGGTGTGTGGTGGTGGTGGTGGTGATGGTGGTGGCGTTGACGGGCGTCAACGCCCGGTGGTGGTGGTGGTGGTAGTGGTGATGGTGGTGGTGGTGGTGGTTGCATACACACACACACGCATACACACAGACGCATACACGCATACACACATACACACAGACGCAATGCACAGACTCATACACACGCGCTGACCTTTGAACTGACCTTTGACCCCTGTGCGCAATTTTTATCCGGGTCACGTGAACGGAAGCGGAAGTGACCTCACAGAGGTCATATGCAAATGTCACCTCCGAGCTCTGAGCTCCACACGCTTTGAGCTCCAAGAGCTCCGATCGCACCCACACCCTGGTGTACCCTATGCCCTACGGGCTATAGGGTACAGGGTGCACCAGGTATGTGTGCCCAGTGGTGGAGGTGGTCGTGGTGGTGGTGTGGTGGTGTGTGGTGGTGGTGGTGGTGGTGGCGTTGACGGGCGTCAACGCCCGGTGGTGGTGGTGGTAGTGGTGGTGTGTGGTGGTGGTGGTAGTGGTGATGGTGGTGGTGGTGGTGGTTGCATAGACACACACACGCATACACACAGACGCATACACGCATACACACATACACACAGACGCAATGCACACATACACACAGACTCATACACACGCGCACGCCCATGCACGCACACGTACACACAGGTACACACGCACACACACACGCACACGCACACGCACATGCACGCATACGTACACACAGGTACACACGCACACACACACACACACACAGACGCATGCACACATGCATGCGCAGACACACGCACGCATACACACACGCACACACACATACACACACACGCATACACACAGACGCATACACACAGACGCAATGTACGCATACACACACATGCATACATACATACAAACACACACAAACACAGACGCAT
Source organism: Hanleya hanleyi (assembly GCA_036873755.1). NCBI lineage: Eukaryota > Metazoa > Mollusca > Polyplacophora > Lepidopleurida > Hanleyidae > Hanleya > Hanleya hanleyi. The sequence continues at coordinate 136,184 of JAVTVY010037439.1, forward strand.
ACACACATTTGCATACACACACACGCTCGCATACACAGACGCATACACACACTTGTATACACGCACGCACGCATACACACACACACAGACGCATACACACATGCATACACACACAATATGACTATTCACAGGCAGGACATGAGAGCTTCTGGACATGGACCTGATAGAAGTCCGGAATGGTGGAACATTCGTAAACATCCGGGCACTTTTACATCCGGGGACTTTTACATCCGGGTACATCCGGGTTCTTGTAGATCCGGGCTCCTGTCAATGACGTCCGCGCCTACATCCGGGTACTTCTATCCGGGTCCTTTAGCTGTGTGTTCCATACGGGTACATCGGAGTTTACACCTCAACAGCCGGATAGTTACGGAGGTGACCCAAGAGACACGGAGGTAACCGAAGATGTCATGGAGGTGCCCGAAGAGACACGGAGGTTACCGAATATGTCACGGAGGTCACCGAAGAGACACGGAGGTGACCGAAGATGTCACGGAGGTTATCGAAGAGACACGGAGGTGCCCGAAGAGTCACGGACGTCAACGAAAAGACACGGAGGTGCCCGAAGAGACACGGAGGTTGCCGAAAAGACACGGAGGTTACCGAAGAGACACGGAGGTGCCCGAATAGTCACGGACGTCACCGAAAAGACACGGAGGTGACCGAAGAGACACGGAGGTTGCCGAAAAGACACGAATGTCACGGAAAAACGTATAAAAGTGCGAATTTTTACGGCATTCATCATTTCCAGATCCACAGCCGATATGTTCTCTTGCACAACTTGCCAGAAGCTGTTTACTCGTCTAGATAATTTACGACGCCACGAGGCCTCCACCCACAACGATGCTCGGTATACTTGTACAACCTGCGCACAGTCATTCAATCGGGAGGATCATTTACTGCGCCACGAACGCTCATTCCACGAGGGCGCGACGGAACAATGTAACGGTTGTGGTCAACTCTTCAAACGACCCAGTCAGTTAAGACAACACCAACGTTTGATTCATAGTCCATCACCACGGTATGAGCGACAACTTTCCACTAAAGAGGCACCCATGAGGGTCAGACCTAGTGAAGATGAGCCCGGGGAGACGAATGCCACTGGTGATGCGATCACGGAGAGCCCGCCTATACCCACAGTTCAGAAGAGCCTAGATATCCAGCCGGTCCATAGCATACTGTTCCCAGTCATACGCCTGACAACAACGAACATTTTCTGGAAGATGCGGTGGATGTTCCCAGCGATCTCTTACAGGACGCCCATCCAGTGAGTGACATCTATCGGCGCCATTGGCCCATGATACGGCACTGTTTCCACCGCCATCGCCCTATTCAAGATATCTACAATTTCCGACTGACTGGCCTCACCCGTCTACGCAACTACGTGGAAGCCATCTTCAATGACCAAGCTACGTCCTTCAAATTAAATCTGGCGTTTGGTTATGTACTGCAGCATAAGGAGACAGATGAAGTCCGATACTTTTACCCGAGCAGTAACATCCGGGTATTTGACCAACCGTTTACCATCTTTCACCGGACATCGCTAAAGACCGTGCTGGACCAAGTGGACCAATTGGATGTCTTGCAATGGGCCTATGAACAGCGCCCCAACACCAAGTGGGTCGTAGAGAGGGTGACCAATGTTACGTTCTTCGTGACCAAATTACGGAATCTTCCCATCGGGTGAATGTATTCACCCATGCACTGAAAGATACTCAGAATGCACAAACAACTATCTGAGGATATGTTGCCTCAACGGTATCCTGGCCTGCCCGACGATGATTAGAATAAACGGTTCAGAGCGAACATGGCTGAAGATGGAACTTTCTGAAATGGAGACTTCTGATTGGACAAGAATACATCTAACGGACAGGAACGAATATGACAAATGCAAATGGTGGCCTCTGATTGGACAAGAGTCTTCTTGAATTGTAAATATACCCAACGCGGCTCCCCCAGCGTGGGTATGATGTAACATTGGGGAGAATAAACTATATGAAAAAACTTCTTGTTGTTGTTCTGTCATGGCTCATCCTTGTTGTTGTTGTTGTACTCTCTCCGGTCTGTTAAGGCGTAACGACGGACGTCACTGCATTTCGAAGAATGAGTGACAATTCCATGGAATATCTAGAAAATCAGAGCTTCTGAGCTATTTCACCAGGGCGATGAATCATTGAGCTTGGTGTTGGCGGGCGTTGCTACAAGATGACACCTCACACGACGCATTCGGACCAAGGATGGTCCATCTCTACACCAAATACCTTCCTTCACTGCCCCAAAATACCCGCTTTCCCTACTACTCGTACTGATGACGTCACCAACGACGTCGCAGATGCTGCGGACATGCCTCAAATCGGGGTGTACACCCCGAGAGCTACAACATGACACCTCCCACGACGCATTCGGACCAAGTATGGTCCATCTCTACTCCAAATACCGTCCTTCACTGCCCCAAAATGCCCACTTTCGCTACTACTCGTACTGATGACGTCAACATTGACGTCACAGATGACGTGAACATCCCTCAAATCGGGATGTGCCCCCGAGAGCTACAAGATGACACTTCCCTAGACACATTCGGACCAAATATGGTCCCTCTCTACCCCAAATACCTTCCTGTACTGCCCTAAAATGCCCACTTTCGCTACTACTCGTACTGATGACGTCACAGGTGACGCGGCCATCCCTCAAATCGGGATGTACACCCCGAGAGCTACAACATGACACTTCCCTATACACATTCGGACCAAAGATGGTCCCTCTCTACCCCAAATACCTTCCTGTACTGCCCTAAAATGCCCACTGTCGCTACTACTCGTACTGATGACGTCACCGATGACGTCAAAGGTGACGCGGATATCACTCAAATCGGGATGTACACCCCGAGAGTTACAACATGACACTTCCCTAGACACATTCGGACCAAAGATGGTCCCTCTCTACCCCAAATACCTTCCTTCACTGCCCCAAAATGCCCACTTTCGCTACTACTCGTACTGATGACGTCACCGATGACGTCACAGGTGACGTGGGCAGCCCTCAAATCGGGATCTACACCCCGAGAGCTACAAGATGACACCTCCCACGACGCATTCGGACCAAGGATGGTCCCATCTCTACCCCAAATATCATCCTTCAGTGCCCTAAAATGCCCACTTTCGCTACTACTCGTACTGATGACGTCACCGATGACGTCACAGGTGACGTGGGCAGCCCTCAAATCGGGTCTACACTCCGAGAGCTACAAGATGACACCTTCCAGGACGCATTCGGACCAAGGATGGTCCATCTCGACCCCAAATACCTTCCTCTACTGCCCCAAAATGGCCACTTTACTTACTACAACCAACTGCGCATGCGCAGATTGACGCGACTTGCACTTAAAAACACACCATTCTGACTCTAGCCCACACAAGCTTCACTTTGACACCTTCCACGACCCATTCGGACCCATAGCGGTCCATCTCTACCCCAAACACACACCCACATACCCCCCAAAATGCCTGCTTTCTATACTACGGCCAGACGGCGCATGCGCAGACTTTTGAAAACGGACGAACCATTAGTCCAGTCGGATGCTCCTCTACGAGAGCTTCAAAATAAGACCTCATACGACATCATAGGATCATTAGGGGCTCACCTAGACCCCGTATGGGCCTATACCCCCATAGCCATGCAGTATAGGCCTATGGGCCTACCCAGGCCTCGGTGAACTTTTCCCAAAATTTCACCGTTTCGCTCTGGGACCCTTCCCATCGTGTTCTAAATGACGAGACGTGAAAAACAAATCCAAACAGCCCATATCACAATGAACGTGTGTGAATTTCCAAGGTTGAACCTATACCATATAGCCAGTATGGGACTATATGGGCTATATGGTACTTTTCCAAAAATTTCACCGTTGCGCTCCGAGACCCTTCCCATGGTGTTCTAAATGACTAGACGTGAAAAACAAATCCAAGTAACCCATATCACAATGAACGTGTGTGAATTTTCCAGGTTGAACCTATACCCCCATATAGCCAGCCTATAGGCCTATATACAGGCCTACCCGGTACTTTTCCCAAGAATTTCACCGATTCGCTCCGGGACCCTTCCCATTGTCATTTTCTTGGCGAGACGAGAAAAACGAGACCCCACAAGCCATAGTAAAGCCCACAAAAAAGTTTGACCACCCCTCCCCCCATACAGGCATTTCCCCTTATATTGTATAATACAGACCCCTATTGTAGGGGTAAAGTCCGAGTTCCGCTTTTTATATTTTCGGAAAACAATCCTAATTTTACATGCACCCACCCCATTGACTGGATAGGCAGGCCCCAATAAGCCCGGGGACCGATATTAGCCCTTTTGGCTAGAGTTGATAGATGTTTTCCCCTATTTTAGGGGTAAAGTCCGTTTTCCGCTTTTTATAGTTTCGGGAAACAATCCTAATTTTACATGCACCCACCCCATTGACTTGATAGGCAGGCCCCAATAAGCCCGGGGACCGATATTAGCCCTTTTGGCTAGGGTCGATAGGTCTTTTCCCCTATTTTAGGTGTAAAGTCCGTATTCCGCTTTTTATATTTTCAGAAAAAAATCCTAATTTTACATACACCCACCCCATTGACTTGATAGGCAGGTCCCAATAAGCGCGGGGACCGATATTAGCCCTTTTGGCTAGGGTTGATAGGTGTTTTCCCCTATTTTAGGGGTAAAGTCCGTGTTCCGTTTTTTATACTTTCGGGAAAAAATCCTAATTTTACATGCACCCACCCATGACTGGATGCCCCTTCACGAATGCTTCACTTTGATACCTCACTCGACCCAATCGGACCATGCAGCGTATTTGAAGTCTTGGGACTACTTTTTCTCTGCGGAAGCTTTTTCCCGCGACCGCATCACCGCCAGACCGCATCACCGCGGAAGAATACATGCCCAGGGGCCCTTTGCCGGAACCATAGTCACCCAGAGTTACCTCCCCCCTAGACTGGAACTCTTCTGTGCTGGAGGTAGTTTTTGGTCTCTTGAGCTGGTGGCGCCCCCTGGCGGAACTCCCCGTCATCTCCCCAAGAGTTATCTCCCCCGGCAAAACTTAACTTTAGCCGTCTTTTGTATACTACTTATACCACAATGTCCTACTTACAACGCGCATGGTAGGAGTGTGGACACGGGTTAATGTTGATTCAATGCATTTTGCTGAGAAGCAACAGGAACTTGATAATGTCGTGTCTAGCAGTGTGATTGCACTAATGTCTGTGTCTTGTGTGCTGTGCTCTATGTTTTGTATGGTGGATGAAGGGTGTCTGGTTCCATGTTGCTCCAAAGATTTGCTTCTTTGAGGCAACAGGAACGCAACTTGGCTGGCTGGTGCCTACTTGTTTCGTCACGATATGACTGAAATATTGCTGAAAGCGACTTTAAATCCTACTCACTCCTGCATAGAGCTTGTATACATCCAGACTAGTCGTATTTGGTGAATCCAAAAGAAAATGGTTCTCGCGCCTTCATTTCAAGTTAGCTTATTTGGTGTAATGCCAGTTTCCATAGTATTCAAACAATCAATCAGAATCAAAACATAGCTGAGGTCCAGAATACTGTAGAAAATGACTTGGAAATTCATTTGGATAAAATAATACTTCTCAGTAATAAGGATGTGAGGATAAGGACATATCGTGTTGTCATTCCGGCACCATGGATGGAGTCGTCAGAAATAACGTTACAGATACTAGATGAATTGCAGTTCAACAACGTGTGGGATATTGGTAATCTGGGCTTCATAATTAGTCTATAAAGAGAAAATTCTTTATCATTGAGGCTGAGGCTGACGACGTCACGCGGCGATGACGTCACAGATGACGTTACTTTCGGTGACATCACTCCCGGGTCAAAGGGCACTACCGGGTCAAAGGTCATTTTCGGGTCAACGGTCACTTCCGGTCACGTGACGGCCCAGCAAGAGTGATCTGCCCCTAAAGAAGTCCGTACGCTGCAGGGACTTCAATGTTAAAAGTAATTTGCGGTATGGGGTGTGGCCCGTTGTTTTCTTTTTCTTTGTCGACATCGGGCCTTACAGACTAGTCTTTTGTGTTAATTGCCGTCATTTACATCTGACGACGATACATCTCACCAATCTCCAATGTACGAGTTGTCACAGCGAAACAGCTCAACAATTACCAGTATACGAGCATTTCCATCATAGCTCTCTAGATTTGTATCTAATACCGCTTATGCCGGTGCTAGGGGCCGTGTGGTCATATCATCCAAGTTGCCACACAGGTACAATAAAAGCGTACCTGAGATACAACACATATCACGAATCGTTAGATTCTTGGTATGTGCTTTAGAATAGGTTTACCAGAAGACTATTCTGTGAAGCCATGTGACGCTGTCAGTATGTCGGCACCTCTTCCCACTTCCCTTATATGTGTTGTATGTATCAAATGCATTCACATCAGGGAATAAAACATGGTGGTCCCCGACGATGTCATCGCTCTACACCGGGATATTGTATGGGGTGTTTAGCTGGGAAACCCCCTGTTTTGTAGGCCCTCGCTCTATTTGTCAGGGTAAATTTTTCCGAAATTTCCTGCAGAAAACCCTGTTCTATTTATGGGTGCATTCCACACCTAAATGATATGCGGCTAAAAACAGGCATGGGTTCGGATCTTCGGCCATAAAAGGATGTAAAAACTTTAACAAAAACCCTGGAAAAGTATATATTTTCTAAATGAGCACGCTCATGCCATTATTTCAGGAGACTTGTGAGCTATTGAAATTTAAAAGGAAAGACGTGCAATCCTCCTTAAACCTTCTTCAACTTTTCTGAAAAACTCCATAAAATATTTGAAAATGTGTCAAATTCTACCCGCAACCCAGAGAAAACATACTAAATGATTTTCTTTTTATGTATGTTAAAGTGTTTCCCGTCCAAAGGACAATTTAAAATGGTGAAAAAAACAGGGGGTCGACCTACTCGTTTTTTGTAAAATGTTATCGCCGTAAAGGAATCATCATTTTCGCTTCCCGAAAAAGTGCGGATTTTGGCCCGCCAGATATTCAATTCCGGACACGATTAACTCTGTAGTGGCGAGTGGGTGCGATCAACAAGCAATTGTTATATCCTCGTTTGGAGAAATGGTTAGGTCCAGCAGGGTGATACTATAGATATCAGTTAGTAGAAAGGTAAGAAGAATTACCATGCTTTAAAAATCGGACGACCTTCCTTATTATAAAATTAGGGAGGGGCCACTTTGTGCGAAACCGTGGCAAGTGTGGGGTGCACCCTTTAGATCACACGAGAGTAGTAGTGAAAGGGAAGTTTCGGAGGTCGTCGGAAGTGACGTCATCGCACGCATGCTCACGTACCTGTGGTGCCTTCCTGCACCCTATAGTCCGTAGGGCATATGGTACACCAGGGTGCGGTGCACCACAGGTGCGTGCGCATGCGTGCGAGCACCGACTCCAAGAGCTCCGAGCTCCGACGCCACGAGCTCCGAGCTCTTATTCGATCCGTCCCACAGCTCCGAGCTCTGTAGTTTCTCAAATGACGGCTTCTGATTGGACAAGAGCAGCCGAGAATGCACCTAACGGGAAAGAACGAATATGACAGGTACAACATATAATGGGTGTACCACTCATGCGTTAAGGCGTTACGATATGGCGTTAAGGCGTTACTATAGCGCGTTAAAGCGTTAAGCTAGGGCGTTAAGGCGTTAAGATATGGCGTTGAGACGGGCTTTCTATGCGTTGAAACGGACGTTAAGGCGTTAAAATAGGGCGTTCGAGCGTTAAGACGGGCGTTAAGGCGTAACGACATGAATTACTGTCATTTCTATGGAATATCAAGAAAAGCTCGGAGCTATTTCACCAGGGCGTTGAAGCGTTAAGCTGGTCGTTGGCCGGCGTTACTGTTCATGAAAGCAAACGTATCCTAAAAACGTGCACATTCAACGTTTGAACACCAACTTGGCTTATACTTGCTCTGAGTGCGAACGCACGTTCACCAGACGTTACGATATGATGCGACACCAGAAGAATATACATGGGATTGAGGACACCGAGGCACAAGAAACCGATGCAGATGCTGAGAATATGCCAGCTGATTCTGAGAATCTGCCGATTGATACCGAAACAGAGACTGCTGAAATTCTATCTGCTGATATAGATAGCTTGATGTCAGATAGTCAAGCTACTCCCCAGGAAAGCCTGAGTGAGGAAGAACCTACCTTTAGGGATCGTATTATGTATGGAAGAGGATATGGGGCTACCACTCACCGAGGCTCTGCAAAATGCAATAAAAACTGCGCAAACCGCTGCCAGACGAGGATTAGAACAAACGGATCAGAGCAAAAATGACCGAAGATTGAACTTTTTGAAATGGCGGTTCTGACTGGACAAGAGCAGCCGAGAATACAGATACAGCCCCAAATGGGGGCAACTGATTGGACAAGAGCCTACGAGAATGGTAATTATACCCAATGCGGCTCCCTCAGCGTGGGTATGATGTGATGGAGGGGATAATAAACTATATAAAAAACTTGTGAACGTATTGATCTTTCTTTCTCACAACTGTCTGCATCATGGCATTGAGCCGTAAGGGATTAGCTATAAAAGACGTTAGGGTGTTAACCTCATTCCTCCTTCTTCTCCTCCTCCTCTTCTTCCTCTTCCTCCTCCACACACGCACAAGGTTCCGAAAGCGCACCGCCGAAACTCCCCTTTCTCTACTACTCCCGAATGAACTATAAATAGAACAGGGTTTTCCCCAGAAAATTACCGAAAAATTTACCCAGACAAATAGAGCGATGACCTACAAAACAGGGGTTTTCCCAGCTAAACACCCCGTACAATGTCCCGGTGTAGAGCGATGACATCATCGGGGACCACCATGTTTTATTCTCTGGTGTGAATGCATGGAACAATCTCGCGCAAAAGATAAAACACTGGTATGCTAGAGCGTTAATGCGTTAGGATAACGCGGTAAGGCGTTAAGATAGGGCTTTAAGGCGTTAGATAACGCGTTTAGATACGGCGTCCAGATAAGGCGTTAAGGTCTCACTGTAAAACTCTCCACAAAGGTCACAGGGCAAATATACTGGGTTTCTGCTCTCTTTACTACTAAGGGGCCCTTTTCCCACAATTCCCTGGCGCGCATGTGTACGATATCCCTACTTTCGCTACACACTAGTCCAGTCGGATACTACTCCACGAGTGCTTCAAACTAATACCTCACACGACCCATTCAGACCAATATTTGTCCACCTCAACCTAAAAACGTCCCTTCAATGCCCATTTCCCATAATTCCCGGTCTGCGCATGCGCGCCATAGCCCTACTTTCACTATCCACTCATCCAGTCGGACGCTGGAGTGCTTCAACGCCTCGAGTGCTTCAAACTGATACCCCATACGGTCCATTCGGACCACCATTGGCCCACCCAGGCCCCCAAACGTCCATTTCAATGCCCTTTTTCACAATTCCCTGTCTCCGCATGCGCGCCATTACGTATCTCCCATTCCATACTCATCCAGTCGGATGCTCCTTCACGAGCGCTTCGAGCTGATACCTCACACGGCCCAACCGCACCAATAGTGGTCCATCTCGATCCCAAAACGTCCGCCCCAGAGCTACTTGCCCAGTGCGCATGTGTTACCCTCGCTGGGACGAGCCAGTCCCTAATAAAATAAGAGAAAAGAACTAAAACAATCGTGTTGGTTCACACAGGTCTATATTGCCAAAATGAAACGGAAGTCTGTCATGTTCAATACATGAAACAATAATCTTTGCACAATGTATATGGATTTTCTACAATACTTGTGAATAAAGCATACAATTCCTAAAGAATTGGCATTTAGTTTATATGGATTTACTGCAATAACGTGACTAAAACATTTAATTCCCAAAGAATTGGTATTTAGTTTTCATTAATGCGGCCACATCTTTCAATGTGACAAATACTAAATCATCATGCTTACAGAACAAGAAAGGATAACTGTACTCAGACATATGAGAGCATAAAATCATAGGTATGGAAACGAGTACCAGGGCTCATAGATATAGAAATAAAATAATTAAATAATATCTGTTGTCCTATGTGAATGAACAATATTACCGAACATTTCCAAGCTATACGGACAAATAACATAGTTTTATAACGAGCGCTCAATATGTTTGTACTGAAATGAGAGCGTGAACTCTGTACCTCAACTATGTAAACAATTCGAAACTGCAACAATAACTGAAATATTTTACCGATCATTAGGTTATATTTTCTATCGGACAATAGTTTAATGTTTACTCAAAATTATGGAACATTTCTATCATAATCGGAACATGAGACTAGACACGTACGCCTCACAGATCAAGTCTTACACATAATGTGTTCATTCCACGTGTTCGAGCGCGCACTTTCAACGTTACGCCTGACTGGCACATAAAACATTAAAACTACAATTATTCCTGACAGAACTTTACGTTAATCGACTCATAACAATTTCCTTGACATATTTACTGCAAAATCTATGCAATGTCGGGGTCACTTACCTAATAAAATAAGAGAAAAGAACTAAAACAATCGTGTTGGTTCACACAGGTCTATATTGCCAAAATGAAACGGAAGTCTGTGTTTCCGTGACGTCACAATCAAAGACCTGTCAGACCAAGGGCAACAACTCGGGATCTGGTACAGCGTGAATTACCTCCCATACTCCATCATACACGCATAGAACCAATATCTCTGAACAATAACATTGTCACACTCTTCCCGCAAAAAGAAATGGCGTCCCGACATTTACATAAACTACACAATAGTAAAAGAACTTCTCAGTGATGGCATGCCATCAACGCTAATAACACGAAAATGTCAAGAACAACATATTCCAATATAACCTCAAGGGTTCCATGTACATCGTAACCTATGCTAGTTCAGCGTTGGGAATGACCGTATACCTCATCGCTACAAATCCATAGATTCACTCTGCAGTCTAATGATTTCCCAATGATCACATGATGCAGGGGAAATACTGAGCAGTCAAGATGGCCAGTCTGGAATGCTCCATCATTCCGAGTTAAGTTCCTTAGAACATATGCGATAGTAACAAAGTTTAACATTTCACAACTAGTTGCTTGATACACTGAGTAAATTCCAAGTTTCTAAACACCACACTATAGTTCACCATGTTCCCTAACATTTAATCCTATAGCTCACACACAATCCTTGAGCATACACTCAACATCTACGGGTGCACATGAAGTTCACTTCAATTTGGATCATCACATATGACGACTACATACCCATATTGCTCAGCATCGTTCAACAACCTGGAATTCGTAATTGCATAGGCACAGTAACATAGCAATCAAATCTAGCTACACACCCAACCTGCTATCATTTACATTGACATTAATCTATGTTGACATTAATCTATGTTTACATTAATCTATGTTTACATTTACCACAGCCGATAGGGTACAGGCGGCAGCACCCAGATGGGCTGCCCTGGTACACAAATACAATGTACGACCGAATAGAAGTTTGTCTGTCTCCCAGATTCATCGTAAGTCATGCGTGTCACTGGTCGACGGACACGGACAGGTCTGTGTGTCCTAGTGTCCTCCGGCGCCTCATGTACTGGAGGTTCAATCTCTCTACTACTGTTGAAGTTTCCGGTACAGAACGCTGGTAGCGATCCCCTACCACATCTACTGGGGGTTCATGTTGAGAACGAGTAGGTCGTGGAGAAGCACTGGGAGGGATAAATGCATCAGCACTTGGGTTCAAAGGAGGACGAGCCCGCCCTCTGTCTACAAGAACCTCCTCCACAGGCGTATCCATCAAGACGTACGCGTCATCACCATCACTATCGCTGAGAATGTCACCATCTTCTTGAATGTCTCGCTCGTGTGTCACCTGTCTAGAAGATGTTCTTCTCGGGGGCTTGACAGGTGGATGTCCTGGTGTCTGGCTGACCGGGTGGCTGAGCGGAAGATCATCGCAGGGCAGCAGCAGGTTCCGGTGCAATACCCTGATGCGCCCAGTCCCTTGCTCCGGCCTGACCTCATAAACTGGACTGTTGCCGAGTTGTTTATGAACCACATGGATGTCCTTTTCCCAGAAGGATCTGAGCTTCCCTGTGCCACCGCGTTCCGAGAGGTTTCGCACAAGAACCCTGTCTCCAGATTGTAAGAGTGTAGACCGCACTTTCCTGTCGTAATATTTCTTTGCATTCACAGCGGATTTTGCACTCTCCTTCGATGCTAAAGTGTACGCTTGCTTCATACACTCACGCCAGTCTTCAACATATCGTTGGTAGCTCTTTCCAGTGGGCTCTGGTTCCGTTCCAAAGACAAGATCAATCGGCAGCCTTGGTGATCGACCGAAGAGGAGATAAAAAGGTGAGTATCCAGTAGCGTCATGTTTTGTAGAATTAAACGCATGAACCACTTTGTTCACGTCTTGTTTCCAATCAATTTTCTGTTCTTGTGAAAGCGTTCTCAGCATACTAAGGAGTGTCCGATTAAATCGCTCCACCTGGCCATTACCCTCAGGGTGGTATGGGGTTGTTCGAGAGTGTGCAATGGAGCAATACTTCTCAAGCTGATTGAAGAGCTGGTTCTCGAACTCTTTCCCTTGGTCGTGATGAATGCGACCAGGCATCCCAAATCTCAAGACGAAATCGTTGAATATCTTATCTGCGGCTGTCTTTCCAGATTTGTTGGTCGTTGGATAAACCTGAGCAAACCTTGTGAAGTGGTCCATAACTACGAGCATATATTCGAACCCACCCTTACAGGGATCCACGTGCAAGAAGTCAATCGACACAAGTTCAAATGGGGCAGTGGTCACAATCGGTGTCAATGGTGCTCTAGTAGGTTTCGCTGGTCGTTTATCCTTAACACAAGTACACACATTGAGAATCTAATGTTCAATGTCACGTTGTATGAATGGCCAGTAGAACCTGTCTCTGGCTAGGCTAACAACCCGTTCTGTTCCCAGATGACCCATCTCATTATGCAACTCCTTGCATACTAGGTCAAAGTACTTCCTCGGAAGAACCAGCTGCTTCCGAACATCTCCTCCAGGTAGTGCGCAAACTCTCCAAAGAATGTGCCGATCGTCCAATTCCAGTTTGCTCCATTCACGAGCAAAAGCGGCAAAACTTGCAGTCCTGTCAGGTAGGTCTTTCAAACATGGCTTCTGGTTGGTCAGTTTCAAGCGTATCATACGACCGATTTCGAGATCTTTTGCTTATGCTTCAGCAATTTCGGTCGGTGTCAGGGGTTCCAGCGTGGACATGCCACAGAATGCGTGGTCTGGAAACACAGACTCGTCATGCGTCACAGATGAAATCAGGATGCTCTCTCCCGACTCTCGGCACTGCATGGCCTGCACCGTTGCCCCAATTGCATCTTGGGTGATGGATTCCGTGCACTGACTCATGAACGTATTCATATCAAGCGGCATTCTAGAGAGTCCATCAGCGTCCGCATTTGCCTTCCCAGGGCGGTATTTAATCGAAAAGTTAAAGTCCGCAAGCTCTGCGACCCATCTGTGTCTGGCGGCATCCAGCTTCGCCGAAGTGAGAATGTATGTCAAGGGGTTATTATCACTGAATGCTGTGAAGCCCTTGGAGTAGTACAGGTAGTTTCTAAACCTCTCTGTAATTGCCCACTTGAGGGCCAGGAACTCCAGTTTCCCAGAGTGTAAGTGATAGTTCTTCTCTGCTTGAGTAAGGGTTCTCGACCCATATCCTATGACAGCCAGATTACCGTCATCACCCAGCTGGTAAAGTACAGCACCTAGTCCATCCTGAGATGCATCTGTGTGCAGGACAAACTCCTTCTCGTGTTCAGGATATGCCATCACTGGTGGTGATCACTCTGACCACTACGACTTTGCCTCGTCACCTTCTTCCCTTTCTCTGGAACTTTGTGTTCGTCAGGTTGTATCAGGAGTTCAAACAGGGGTTTCGCAATCCTGGAGAAATCGGCTATATAGCGCCGATAGTAGCCTAAAAATCCTAACAGCTGTCTGACTTCACCCACAGTGGATGATTGTTTCTCCTTCAAAGCTAACACAGCAGCTTTATCTTCGGGATCCATGGTGTATCCTGCAGCCGACACGATGTGCCCAAGGTATCGCACTCTCTGCTTGAATATGTTGCACTTTTTGGGTGTCAACTTTGCTCCTTTTGCTTTCAGCCGGCGTAGCACATTGCGGACGTGTTCAACATGCTCTTCAAACGTCTTGCTGAAGACAATGATGTCATCTTGATATGGAAGACCACTCTCGTCCCGGATGCCATCAAGACAGTCTTCCATACAGCGCTGGAAAAACGCTGGGGCATTAGTTAGACCGAAAGGCACTCTCTCCCACTGATATAGTCCCCATGGGGTTACGAAGGCTGTGTATGGTCTACATTCTTCAGTAATGAAAGCCTGGTGATAAGCCTTCCCCTGATCAGGGACACTAAACCACTCATTTCCGACTAGATTATCCAAAGCGTCCTGCACCCTAGGGGTGGGCTGGCGGTCAGGGATAGTCTTTTTGTTCAACAAACGATAGTCTATGCAGAGCCTTAGAGACCCATCCCTCTTGCGCACACAGACCATCGGTGACGAATATGAAGAAGTGGACTTTGTTATCCATCCCCGCTGGAGTAAATCTTTCAAGTAATCCTTTACTTCTTGATACAAAGGTCTAGGGACAGATATGTAGGACCGTTGAACGGGCGTGTCATCCTTCAGTTTAATGTCCATCTGTGGACTCCGAATGCACCCAGTATCATTGTCATCACGGGCGAAGGCATGGCACTCCTCTCTCAACATCTGTCTCACAACCACCTTCTGCTCCTCGGTCAAGCAACTATCACTCAAGTCTACATCAGGGTCCCAGTGCTCGGGATCAGGCTCCTCTGTTGGTTCAGTCTGATCTCCAGTTGTCGGTGGATTCTCATACGCACACCCAGTTTCCATGGTCGGAGTCACAGAAGCCACAGACTACAAACTACCCAAAATGGTTCGCCCCTTTAAGATCATTTTGTGCGGAGAGTTGTTCGTGATGTATAGGTTCACATGACTCGATGATCCACGTGGCACATCGACAACAGCTTCTGACAGTTCAAGTCCCTCTGTAGAAGATGAGATGTCTGATGGTTCGAAAAGGGCTACCATGCTATCGGATGCAGGGCCCGGTCGCACAAGTCCCTTCACACACAGTTTGATCCTTCGGAATCTCAACTTTCCGACGTCCAAGTCGGACCTGTCCCATGTCAGTCGTTGACGTTTTGATTAGATTTACAAAAACGGGTACTTTGGGAGACGTAAGCTCGGGGAATGTGGCCTTAATGACAGTGGACAGGGTTGGACTAGTAGTTTGCCCATCACAACTCAGATCATCAACCTGGTTATCAGCTGTTCTATCACATTGAAACCTACAACAGGATGATCTACACTGTCCATACCTACAACAAGAAAGGGCACATGCAAAACTTTCCCCTTTCTCTCACAATCGTTTGCAACAAACTTGATTTCTACCCAGCCCTTGTAGGGAATTGAGTTACCTGTTATAGATTGAACACTAAGATCTGCACCCCCTACAAGTTCACTGATAGATCTGACTTCAGTTCCTGGCATATTGTTCTCAACCCAAGTTTCTGGGATTATACACACTTGTGCACCAGAGTCCCCTAATGCCCTAGTAGGTACATCATTTAATTTACAGTCAATCATACAACGGCTGCCAACCAACTTAGTCAGAGCTCTGTCTTGTCTAGGTGACAGCAGTTGACGGGACCCTGTCAGTTCTCTAAGTTCCATTTTAGGGTTTTGGGGCTTTGCTGGTTCTTCCTGGATCACTGTGCGCCCCTCCATTGTGATCCCCTGGCGTTTCGCGACTGGTTGGATGCACCTCCCTGGTTCCGTTGTCGGCAATACGCGTAATAATGTTCGTCACTTCCGCACCCAAAGCAGTGGGTGCACGGATTTTCACCCCCTAAGTCTCGACACGATGGGCACAACCTTAGTCTAGCACGGTTTCTATCTGGACTAGGTTGTGGGGCAGTAGGCCTCTCAGTGGATTTCAACACTAGTGATTCCAATTTCTCAGTCAACACCGTTAATTTATCTTTCAGTTCTTGGACCTCTAATTTGAGCCCACCACTCTTAACAGGTTCTTTCTTTGTGGTCTCTGGCATGTCAGGGGTCGTACATGACATCTCACTGACTTTCACATTTCGTCTGGACAGTTTACTGTCTTTTTCTGTTTCAGTTGACATGGACACTCCCATCTGTTGGATCAACTCTTCATCGCTGGTTTCTCGCTCCAACATTGGCTGTAACTGTTGTCGGATAAGGTCACTATGCAAACCAGTTAGTAATGCTCGGCGACACATAGCACCAACAAGTCGCTCATCATAAGCGACATTGGATTTAGCCTCCTGTGAGGCGAACAGAACTTTCTGCTTCAGATCGAGTACTCGTATTAGAAATGTCATTGGATCTTCCTTGTTGCCCTGGACAGCACCACTCAGTTGCTGGAACAGTTCCGTAGGGCTTTGCAGGCCCGGGGTAATTGCGCGTATGACTGCTTCTACAATGTCTTCTTCAATATACCCTCTCTTTACCCCTGCCTCTATCTGGCGAGAGAGGCTAGTGAAACTTAGTTTGTCTTTCTGACCTGCCAACCCAATTTGACCACTTATTTTGAATTCCTTCCGGAAACTATATGGCACACAGGTAGGGGGAGGTATGTTCAGTTTTACATTTGCGTGTTGCGCAATGTCCTCACCTTTCTTGGCGAACTGGATATTTTCCATCTCCTTGATAACATCTTGGAACATTGCCATACCACAATCGTCTTGTTTCTTTGATTTATTGTCTAGATATTGCTCAGTGAGCTTTATTAGTTCTAGTTTCGATCTTCCTTCAAGATCCTCAGTTTCATCAAAGCCTAGATACTTAAGAACTTTCACCAAATCATCCGGAGGAAGTGTGTATAATGTTGCCTTTAATACATACTCAATGTCATCAGCGCTCGCCATGGTGTAATCTGATGCTGAACTGTCAAGTTGTTATCTACTAATTTCTTCAATCTGTTGCAGAGCTGTCAAATCGCTATCTACTGATTGCAACCTGATGTTGAACTGGCAAGATGCTGTCTACTAATTTCTGCAATCTGTTCCTGAACTGTCAAATTGATATCTACGGATTTCTTCCTTAGACAGTTCAATTTCTGCATTTGGGCAAAGTCAAAAATCTCCAATCACTGCTCACTCTCCACAAATTCACGTTGCAGACAGATACTGCAGGATCGCAGCTTGACTCACATCCAGTCAACTGGCCTGACGTTCTCACTTGTGAGTGCAGCTGATTCTATTTGATCTCGGTGGGACCTCCAAAATGTTACCCTCGCTGGGACGAGCCAGTCCCTAATAAAATAAGAGAAAAGAACTAAAACAATCGTGTTGGTTCACACAGGTCTATATTGCCAAAATGAAACGGAAGTCTGTCATGTTCAATACATGAAACAATAATCTTTGCACAATGTATATGGATTTTCTACAATACTTATGAATAAAGCATACAATTCCTAAAGAATTGGCATTTAGTTTATATGAATTTACTGCAATAACGAGACTAAAACATTTAATTCCTAAAGAATTGGTATTTAGTTTTCATTAATGCGGCCACATCTTTCAATGTGACAAATACTAAATCATCATGCTTACAGAACAAGAAAAGATAACTGTACTCAGACATATGAGAGCATAAAATCATAGGTATGGAAACGAGTACCAGGGCTCATAGATCTAGAAATAAAATAATTAAATAATATCTAATATAATATATAATATAATATAATATACCGAACATTTCCAAGCTATACGGACAAATAACATAGTTTTATAACGAGCGCTCAATATGTTTGTACTGAAATGGTTATATTTTCTATCGGACAATAGTTTAATGTTTACTCAAAATTATGGAACATTTCTATCATAATCGGAACATGAGACTAGACACGTACGCCTCACAGATCAAGTCCTACACATAATGTGTTCATTCCACGTGTTCGAGCGCGCACTTTCAACGTTACGCCTGACTGGCACATAAAACATTAAAACTACAATTATTCCTGACAGAACTTTACGTTAATCGACTCATAACAATTTCCTTGACATATTTACTACAAAATCTATGCAATGTCGGGGTCACTTACCTACTAAAATAAGAGAAAAGAACTAAAACAATCGTGTTGGTTCACACAGGTCTATATTGCCAAAATGAAACGGAAGTCTGTGTTTCCGTGACGTCACAATCAAAGACCTGTCAGACCAAGGGCAACAACCTTGTGCAGTCGAGTTCTTGTTTGTGCGAGAAGCTGCAGTGCCCAGTCCCACAAAGGCACTTGTGTTAGGCAACAAACAGGTTAGCCACAGCTCTCCATCTACAGATGCCCATGAAAGCCCAGGATTTCTGGCCATTTTGAGCCTAAATTGGGAGTCATAGGTTCTCCAAGAAAACCCCCCTGCCCGTGCTGCCAACATCATGACTATACTCATATATTATAACAGCTCTCGCGCTTTACTGTGGTGACGCTGCAGATAGATACTACAGAAAATCAAAAATGCAGAAGTCCATGACTCGACATTCTCAAATCTCTTGATTTGAGTTTTAGGCCTCAATAAAATCGGTTCACCCTCTTTGCCCTTTGCCCCCTAGTGCTAATGAACACACTTGTTCTCTAAGCTCATGGGCTGTTTTCAACAGGAGAGGGAGCTCAATGTACTCTCCTGCCCAAATTTTAGCTTTTATTTGCTGAGGAACATGTGATTCCATTTCATCGCATGCACTTATCATGGGTGTAGGTTGGGCTGCCAAAACCGGACCCAGGCTCCAGTCCCCTATTCCTAATGACATAACAGTGGGTGTGTTGATGTTGTTGTCGTTGCTGTTGTTATCAGATACAACATCTTGCCGTACATACGAGGAAGAATTGAACGGGGGAGAACCTGATGTAACATTGTCTGCACTGGCTGACACGTGGCCTGGGAGGCCCGGACAGCTGTTTGAGAATCGACCCATTTGATTGGCTGGGAATGGAGGCATCTGGGGAGGAGTTGACCCCGTCCCATCTTGGCTAGAAATGTTCGCGCCAGTCGGCAAACACGTGGAAGACAAACTTGCAAAACCTGCGTTATAATTCCCCCGATTCAATCCCAAGGAAGGAAAGTGATTATTTTCCCGCAATAAACCAGAGGCATTTATGTTGTCACATAGCAAAGAGGAAACCGCCCGAGAATGGATGCCGGTCTCGTTTACGTTATGGCTAAGTGCAGGGGACATAAAATTCTGAGCAGTGGTAGCAGCATTGCCGCCAACGCTTTGGTAAAGGATACCGATACCTGACCCTCCATCCGAAGAAAGACTGGGTCCCACCGTCACACTGGCAGGTTGTGCAGGAAGGCTGGGCTGAGGTTGTGACTCGGTAGCCGTACGCCTACCGCCAGTCCCTTTCTTGGACTTTTTCGGCTTTGCCGCCATCGGGACTGTCCCATACGGAGTTTTTCTCCTGGCTGCAGCTCTCTTCGGTCTCTCCATAGCTAAAAACCAGCCTCCACAAATTCAGGGATCGAAATGCAAAAACTCAGAATAATTATGAACGAATGCAAATTGCTGTTATGCTACCAAACTATGACTGAGTTTTAGATAGCTGCTTACAGCTGGAAACACGAGAGCATCCGGTTCACGCACGTGATAATTACATCGGGGGGCACAACTCTAGCATCCTGCCAGCAATGCAACCAGGCAAGGGTAGATAACTGAGAACGATTGTGGCGTGTTATCTCCCTTATTCCAGACAAGCCACACATTTGCTCAAATTCGGATAATGTGAACTAACGGTTAGCGTTAGTTGCATTTAAAACTACAATTATTCCTGACAGAACTTCACGTTAATCGACTCATAACAATTTCCTTGACATATTTACTACAAAATCTATGCAATGTCGGGGTCACTTACCTACTAAAATAAGAGAAAAGAACTAAAACAATCGTGTTGGTTCACACAGGTCTATATTGCCAAAATGAAACGGAAGTCTGTGTTTCCGTGACGTCACAATCAAAAACCTGTCAGACCAAGGGCAACAACTCGGGATCTGGTACAGCGTGAATTACCTCCCATACTTCATCATACACGCATAGAACCAATATCTCTGAACAATAACATTGTCACACATGCGCACGGTAACTTTTCAGCGAAATTCAACCCATGGCCTCGAGATCCCTTCCATCGTTCCATCGAGACAAAGAAAACAAGGGGCCACACCCCAAACCGTAAATGTCCATGCGTGGGTTCCTCATTAGGTTTAACATTGAAGTCATTGCAGCGTACGGTCTTCTTTAGGGGCAGATCACCCTTGCAGGGCCGCCACCTGACCGGAAGTGACCGTTGACCCGGAAAGAACCTTTGACCCGGAAGGGATGTCACCGGAAGTGACGTCATCCGTGACGTCATCGCTGCGTGACGTCATCAGCCTCAGCCTTAATGATAACGAATTTGCACTTTATATACTACTTTCATATTCATGGTAACCTCTACGTTATTGCTGCTATCAATTCATTTTTTCGGACATTTTACAACTAACGTAAATGTATAAACAACACTGGTATATAAGCCGATACGAAATCGTAACAATACATCGATGCGAATACTGGCTAAGCCTAGACAATTATTACTCTTAACATAGCCAAGTATTGATTGTATAGTTCATCCTTCAAGCTACGTACATGACGTACACAGCGATTTACGAACCTATCTCCAATATCGTTAAAATATGGACATCCCCTTACTCAGTTATGATGGCAGTTTTGATAATCTGTTGCGTATCCACTCGGTAGAGAATCAGTCAGGATCGCAACGGCAGAGGCAGGCAAAGAGCGAATGAGGATCTTTGCTTATGGGTGCACTCCAGGGATTCTTCCATACGGCATGGAATAGACTATGGGTCCGTTTTTCGGCCACCAATTGTCGTAAACTTTTCAACCCAAATCACTTATATGTATATATTTTCTGAAAAAGCATGATTAAACTATTATTTTAAGACATAGCACTGCTATGTTATAGAAAAATGAATATCGAACATTTCCCTCCAAGCTTGCTTCATTTTTCCTAGAAAACCCCTTAAAATGTCGAAAAATGGTCAAATTTGGCTCAATTTCCAGAAAAATCTGTAAGAGCGATTTCAATTAAACTTCCTACTCACGTTCCCTGGTCCGGTCTCAACTTTAAAAGGCAAAACAAGTGGGGGTCAACCTGCCAGTTTTGAGTAAATGAGTCCTGATTTTTAGGCACACCCAAGGGGCATAACTGAGGCAGGACAAGCGTGTAGACGAAGCCAGTCACCGATCTGTACGTGCTCGTTTGCAGAGTTGATAATGCTGAATAGGATCGTATTATAGATATAAGCTATTAAGTAGACAAGAAGAAGTATGATGTAGCAGAACACGGGCAGTCTATCGTATTATGATATTAGACCGGGGCCATTACTACGAAACTGTGGAGAGCCACCTATATACAAGACAATTTATTGAAACCAATTTTTGAGTAATGATACTGATCACACATGTGGTTTGCGAGGAGTAAAATGGTTGTTGTTGGTTGTCAGTCCTATGCCATTGTGTGCCGTGTAACAACTGGTGCCCACCAGAACACCAGAAGGAACACATTGCCAAGAGTCTTGTGTGGCTACTCTCCACGACATGAGTTGTTTCTGTAGTCGTGTTAAAGTCAAGCTGTACTGAGTCACATAAGCGAGATTCTCGAGTTCCATGGGATCGTTCTCCAGGTCGAACAGTTCCCACTCGTCTCTGTAGTAATTTCCGGCGGCGCAGCGCCGCCGGATATCTGAATTCAGTAAACATGGGAGCGGCCATCTTGATATTCGACAGTAACAGGTGTTTTCTCAATCCATACTTCACAGACGTGCCGTGGAGTGATCCAACTAGTTTCGTATCGTAAAACGACAGGATTGTATAACCCGTTCGTGGTTGACACATTAATATTAATTCTGTTATAATGAATTCATCGAATAAATGTCCTTTAGTACTATTTTATTATGGCTGAGAGACCAAATCGATGACCATACATGATCAAGTTATTCACCTGTACGTCTGCAGCAAAATGTTTGAGATTGACTGCGAGTTACTAAAAACTCGAAACAGTAAAACACACGGATCGGATTGATGTGTAGAGAAAGTCGATCTAGGCTTAATTTACAATG
Source organism: Hanleya hanleyi (assembly GCA_036873755.1). NCBI lineage: Eukaryota > Metazoa > Mollusca > Polyplacophora > Lepidopleurida > Hanleyidae > Hanleya > Hanleya hanleyi. The sequence goes on from JAVTVY010037439.1 coordinate 158,448, forward strand.
ACACACATCAATAAAGAAATAGTGGCTTGATGATTGGTCCCATATAATGCCACAGCGCGAACTCTTACATCAGGCTATATGAAGTGACTTAATACGTCAACCAGAGAACATTACTTTCAAAGTCCTAGTTGGACATGCGGTTCATGTGCACATTTTGCCAGCAAGCACTTAACTTTCGGCTAACCCCACACTTTCCAGATGGGTCCTTGCGCGAAATACATTAGTCAAACCTTTAATGAAAACAAACAAATCGACGTTTTTTTAACCATAATGGTGCATCGTGACCTGTATTCACCAGTTGCACACGTAATCGGATCGGCTTGTAATACGCAGATTATAAGCTACAAACGTTTCCGCCGGCATTGATGCGTCTGCATCAATAAGTTTTCTTGTACTGTTCCAGTGTTTTGAACCAGTGAATGGGTTGTCCGTGCGCAGTTCTGTTCATCATGTCCCAAAATGTCGGGGATGTGAAAAGGTCATCTGAATTGGGTAGGGCATTCTGAAGTGTAGATTTTGGATTAGCCTGTATTTACCGGATTTGATAACTCTCATTGGATAATACATGGTTATTTCATGGAGGTCGTGGCTGGCATAGACGGTGTCCGACTGCATCTGACTAGGATTCTCGGTGACAGGTAGGAGAGATTTCCCCGTCAGTTTGACAGCTTCCCCTCCAGGACCGAGCTGGTACTCGGGAAATGTAACATTGAACCAATCTAGCAGCGTGGGGACAACGTCCAGTAGACTGGCATATGAGTCTGTCGTCTGCAATAAGAATTTATTGTTTTCATCTCATAGCCAAGATTATAATATATATTATATTATATACAACTGACTTGATCAAAGGGCAAAGGCGAATTATTGTAAAGTTCTGGGGCTTCCGAAGACAATAAATTCCACGGTCACAATAGAAGCGTGACAGAGTGCCTAGAAAAAAAACTTGGAAATGCGGTTGAGGGCCAATCAAAGGATACGTATCGGTGATACAGATATGATCATTGACAACTGTAATATTCGAATAAGCTCATTGGATAATTGACAGGCAGCCGACGTTCACAATTGATTAGGAAATAACATGACATTATCTGCAAGAAATTCAGCTTCAAGAATCGACGGTAATCCATAGGCGAGTAGGCTGATAGTGTATAGTTTCTCGAGAGAAGGGATCAACAGTTGGTGATGCCAGCCAGACGACTTACAGATCCAATAGAATGTCAAGTTCTCCAACCCAACATTCGATTGAACATTTCATAGAGGATTGTAGACAACTAAATGCATGATTGAGAACAATGCTTGTCCGAGTACAATAATAAGAAAAAAAACGGATAGCCTAGCAGATGTTACATAATATATGTACATTCGCAATATGATACTCACATAGGCTATACCTTTTTATATGATATAAAGCAAATCTGGTGATGTAGATAGGTGAGTAACTTGGACGATATTGACTTCCGGTCAACATGGCGGATAGAGCTGACGTAGAGTAAGATCGCTCCGTAAAACCAAGGGGGTTAGCAAGTTATGTTGAGCTAATAATATCAGTCCTACAAATTTTTGAAGCGGAAAACACTACTCTTTATTGCCACTAAATGCCAAAAGGGAAAAACTGTACGAAAAAAGCTCCTCAGAGCACCCGAAATCTCCGCAGTAGTACGCGTAGTTGCACGTGCAAGAAAAGCAAGCTGTTCAACGGCCTATGGCGGCAGGTGAGAAATCTACACACTCTGAAATGTCGACCCCCAAAAACATTGAAGACCTTCTTGAGAACATGGAAAAAAGACTATCCGACAAAATCATACAAAAAATAGACGAGACAAAGGTCGAAATAATGCAGGAAATTAATGGAGTCAAACGTGACGTGAAAAATCTGACGACGAGAGTGAATTCTCTAGAAGAGAGTATTCAATCACAGGCGGACGACATAGTCGAGTTAGAGAAGGAGAAATTACCCCAAATTATAGATCGACAGACGAAAAAAATCACAGAACTCGAGACCGAGCTACTACTGCAAGGTATAAATAGTAGAAAAAGGAATCTACTAGTGTTCGGTATTCCCTGCGAGTGTGCGGAAGAAAACACAGAACGGGTCTTTCGCGAGTTTTTGAAAAAGGACATGAAATTAGAGCCCGCCATAGTCGACGAAATTTCGTTCTTCGCTGTGCACCGACTTGGAGCCTATAAGCCACATGATACTCGCCCACCGGGGGTTATGGCTGTATTTTTGAAGCTCGGTGAACGGGATTTAGTTTTGGATTCTGCTTACAATTTGCCACCGGGAAAAAAAAATTCCGTGAAGACAGACCTGCCGACAAAATTAAAAACGATCAGATCTTCCCTCGAACAAGAAGCATACACGCTACGGCACGACAACAAGTGGAAAACCAGAATTAGGGTGAAGGGTGCAGTGCTACACCTGGAGGTGAAGAAGTCCCGGACGGATTCTACCTGTAAATGGACAATTTATCAGACGAAGGGAGTAGAGTGAGTGTTTTCCCCTACGTTTTTTTTTGATATATATACTGTTGTCTGCTCTGCATGTTCCATATATATTTGAGAGGTAACCAGACGAAACTCGAAACAAACAGTGGAACAAAGAAAGGAGAAATGAGCAGGCTGTAGAGTGGCTCCTTAAAAAACAAGCGCTGGATGAGCGCAAAGACCTCCGTCGAGGCAACAGGGTCCGTAGCGTAATACATCACTGAATAACATACGGCCGGATGCCAAGCTCAATTTTGCATTTGTTGGACGTTAGCTTCATCAATGGTAATTAATCTGAGATTGAGGGTTCCTCACTAGCATGTCCAGACAGGGATGTGAAAGTCACATTCCCAGCAAATAATTTTTGTTTGATTTGACGTGCTTGAAATATTGGGGTATGGAATAGAGTATATTGATGGAAAACCTGGAAAAGTGCTTGAGACATTAGGCCCCATCCCACCCACACCTCCCCATGAGAGGATCCCCTCACCCAAATCAACACGTTAGCGACAGAAATGAGACCCTGTGTGCCTAGTTGTACCAACTTGCTTGTGATTTTGTGCTATAGGCCCAACACAGCAACACTTCATATTTTGTATGTGTGCAGTATAGCATCATCATTGATGAGAGAATGCTCTTTAAAACACACCTGATTTTACCGACACTTCGTTCTGATCTGTCTCAACATCATATGATGAGGATTCAATGCGCTCGGTATAATTTTGTATACTGGTGTTACAGGTCACCTTCGCCTTCACCTTACTGTATCAATCACCATGGACTTGTACATGTATCACATTCACATTGAATGGTGATGGCTGATGAGAATATTGCCCCTATGGAACAAATGACTGGATTCCACGCAGCAAATATTTATTGTGTAACAGTGAGAAGAAAATTAATTGTATAAACATTCCAAGCCTCATTGAACACAAGCCGCACCATACTTGATATGAATATAACGCGCGTACATTAGCTCGCTTGGACGTCGCTTAGTTAAATATGGACAGACTCGCAAAAATCTCAAAATTTTCAAAAGCCACAAAAATGCCCTCAGCTTGTACAGAGTAAGTAAAAATACTTATGTACAACTTGATGTTTAGAAATGACTGTTGAGCGGTTCTATTCCCAACTTCTCTTTTATTCCATGTCATAGAGGACAGGGTTTGGTAGATAATTAAAAACTGTATTAACTCGGCTTCACATTTTAGAGAATGACTTTAATTGAGCCAAAGATGAAAGAGAAATACACTTTTAAAAAAATCTATTTAAAAAAATATATGTTTATATTAATTTCCATAATTTATTGAAAAAAACTAGACGTAGACTTCGACCACCCAATATCACACAGGCCAGGCAACTGTGAGAACAAGTGAAAGATACCCATCGAGTTGAGCGGATTTGCAGATAAACAACAACAAAAAATTGCACTTTGTGCCTCCTGAGGCCCTTCTCCATAGAGTACATGCAAGTTATTTTTCTAGACTACAACAACAACAGTTTTTGCCTGTATCACAGTCCGAGCTTCCGATTACCCTTCAACCTTACCCAGACGACGGATAATTTTTGACAGATTGTCCGGCTAGGTTGTTGATCGGATTCACAGATCATTAATTCCACCGTGACGGAATCACCGTTGGGAAGACTTTTTCTTTATTCAATGTCATGTACTCGGAAGTTCCGTGGTCATACCCATGTAGTTTCAAGTTTAGTTTGCTATTCTATATGACATCTGTTTACGGATCCATGAAAAATCTACAGATGATCCAGCATTTTCAGTAAATCATGCTTCGAAATGTTCGTGACGGAATCACCTGAAACGGACATGACTCTTGACTAGTGTTGCTTGTCTATTTTTTTGCTGCTCTGTTTCAATCTGACTATTCTTATATGACATCTCTTACTAACATACAGTACCCAAGGATGATAAGATTTTTTTCATCGTGAGAAAAACGCGACTGGATCATCCCAGGGGTTAAATCTAGTCCGTGACGGAATCGACAAAAAATCGTGATGGAATCACGAGTGCGCTTTTTAAATCTTATCGGTAAAAGTGCTTTATTAATTACACATTTTCTTCAAAAAAATATTCCTAGAGTGAATTTATCTCTTCTACTTAGAAAATTAAAACTCTGACCTCTTATTTTTACTAAGGTATACAGCTCCCGCCACATGCATATCTTTTCTGCAGATGTTTCAAAATAGTATAGTTTTCAGTAAAGTGCAATTTTTCTTCTTTGACAATTTAGAATTTCCCGAGTTCTTCATGTTAAAAAATTGCGGGAAAAATATTTCGCTATTAAAACACATCTTCTCTATTATTGGCTTGTTCCCGGGGATCATAGGAAGCGAATAGAACAAACAGCATGCTAATATAGGGTCTACGACAGAATGTGGAGTGAATTTTATGCGAAAAAGGGCTGTTTAGCAATGTCCGCTTTTCCGTGGAATTCATGAGCGCACGATTGAAGTATCATGGGAAGATATATATTTCCAGTCGCTATCTCCCCCCCCCATCTTCAAACAAAAGGAAAAGAAAAAGCCGAGAGAGCGCCTCGTGAGGCAGAGTTATTTTTCCAGACTACAACAACAACAGTTTTTGCCTGTATCACAGTTCGAGCTTCCGATGACCCTTCAACCTTACCCAGACGACGGATAATTTTTGACAGATTATCCGGCTAGGTTGTTGATCGGATTCACAGATAACGATTGAAGCATGGGAAGATATATTTTTTCAGTCGCTATCTCCCCAACCCTCACCCCCCCAACTAAAAAAAAAAGAAAAGAAAAAGCCGAGAGAGTTCTTCGGAGTTTTACGTTTTTGACCTCTGACTTTGAATTTGACTTCTCACTTCCGACTCGCATCCTGGTGACTGACACTCGTCCTTTATCTTTTTGCCGATTCAGAGATTCTCGAGGAAGTTTCCAATTATACTATCTGGAATGCGAGTTTTTCTTTCGTGAAAATTTACTTTTTATGAAAGCGCAGGTTTGTCTTCGTCGCATACCGGCCATCTGTACCAGCGCGAAGCTATAAGTACACGCGCGAATTTAGTACCCTCGAATAAAGAGACCCGGTGGAAGCACTGCAAAGGATACACACCTTTTGTGACGTAAGCATTCATGTGTGTCCAAAGAAAAGATTCAAGATTTCGTCGGGAACCGACGATCCCTATTGGAAATACTATGAGTCGTGGGTTCCCCATATGACAATTATTTGGCGGGAGATTTCACGTTGCGCTCCTAGACCTCCGTCTGATCGACGGAGGTAAAAACGACTGAAAAAAGGAAAGACTAATGAAAGCATCCAAGGCTGCTAAAAAACAGGGAAGGAATTGGTCCTGTTCAATATATTTCTGATGTGTCTCTCGTTGCATACGTGATGTGAATTTGTGAAGCTTAGCTCTAATTATTGAAGAGACTTCATCAATACTGTAAAGAAAGTCTAGGCAAATGAGAGTTGCATATGTGGTACCAGTGGACGATGGAAACAATTTTGTTGAGGCGTTCAACTGTTATCACAATTGTTTGACAACCCAATGGAATTACCTTTCCCCGATAAAGAACACAACACCGAAGATTAAAAATTGTATATTATCTGAACTAAACAAGATAACATTTTGGTAGTAACCCTACAATATTGCCGAGGTCGGTGTCCGCATCATAGTGAACATTGTTGCCCAGGAAGCAGATCGGCTTTCAGTCATGGTTTATGTATTCATGCACACAGCAACCTGCAGTCAAAGCTCAATGACATTGTTATTGTAGACATGTACAAGAATGAAGTCACTGAATCTGATTCATATTCATAATTTATTTGTGTGGCAATTGACAACCAGAAAATAATATAAGTAGCCTATAGGTCTTCTTCAAGATTACACGTATGCCTACCGGTACATCGAATAATTATTTTAAAATCCATTCAGCAATTGCACACAGAAAAAATACCCTTACGTTACTAAAAATTTCAATCACAGACACAGAAAACCATTATTAACATCAAAAAATAAATTTACCTCCACTGCCTGGCCCAAACGGAAAATTATTTTGTCAACTTCAACAGGTCAGAGCAAAGCACTAAGTGGGGTATATATCCAATCTATTAAAATTAAATCCTAACTGCTTCCCCATTTGGATATGTCGCTGTTATGATCTAACCGGCTTGCAGTAAGGCGCGTGTTGATCGATCCCGAGAGGTTTTCATAGTGCTTTGAAGGGAACGTAATGACAAGTGCTTTCTGGTTGGCTCAGCCGAAGCACACGCCAAGCTGTGGGGGAATCTTCTGATGTTGCCGCCCACCCGCCAGGTTGGCTCCATAATGCGGGGTAGAATTATGGACTCGTCCTTGACGTAACCTTGAGTTAACGCAGAGTCCATGAACCTATCCCCCCTGCCCGACTCAAGTAAAGTAGTTAAAATGCGGTCGTGATGTCATAAGATTCATATTCATGAGCTGGGCGCTCCGAACACAAAATTTAATTGAAATCAGTAAGATCCTACATAGCGACATATACGATTGGGGAGCATTGATAGGATATTAATTTATTAAGATTGGGTATATATCCCACCTAAGATATTAAATCAAAGTTTGGATATTGAAATATATCCTAATTGGGATATTTTCACCGATTTTCATACTAAACGGCAATGTCGGATTTCGGCATCAAAACTACCAAAAACAAGATAGAATCTACTTCACAAAACTGACAATACAATTGTATAATTTTGCTGATCTTTTCTCGTCGACATTATTCTCTGTGCAATTGCAATTACGTGCAATACTTTTTGATGTTGTTAGTAGTATACAAAGCGTAAAATGAGGTCGATTGACCTCAGAAATTTGCATATGACCTCTGTGACGTCACGCGACAGCCAATCAGAAGCGAGTATTGTGTCACATGGGGTCATGTGTGGTGGTGGATGGGTGGGTGGTGGGTTTAAGATGGCGGCTGTGGTGGTGGATGGGTGGGTGGTGGGTTTAAGATGGCGGCTGTGGTGGTGGATGGGTGGGTGGTGGGTTTAAGATGGCGGCTGTGGTATGTGGTGGTGGATGGGTGGGTGGTGGGTTTAAGATGGCGGCTGTGGTGGTGGATGGGTGGGTGGTGGGTTTAAGATGGCGGCTGTGGTGGTGGATGGGTGGGTGGTGGGTTTAAGATGGCGGCTGTGGTGGTGGTGTGGGTGGGTGGTGGGTTTAAGATGGCGGCTGTGGTGGTGGGGGTGGGTGGTGGGTTTAAGATGGCGGCTGTGGTGGTGGATGGGTGGGTGGTGGGTTTAAGATGGCGGCTGTGGTGGTGGATGGGTGGGTGGTGGGTTTAAGATGGCGGCTGTGGTGGATGGGTGGGTGGTGGGTTTAAGATGGCGGCTTGTAGAAAAACGTATAAAAGGAGGCGATTTTTAGGGGAGGGGAGTATTCATTGCACTACCTACCTGACTCACGTGACCAGCCTGCCTGCCTGCCTGCTTGCCTGCCTGCCTGCTTGCCTATCCGCTTGTATGACACGAAAGCATGAGACGTGGAGAAGATTTTCCCTGGGACCCAGCAGCACCTCCGGTTGAAGTCTTGCCTGAAGACGAGCGTGTCAGGGACATTTATCGACGTCACTGGGCTACCATACGCCATTGTTTTCACCGTGACCGTCGTCTATTGGACTTGTATAACTATCGACTGCAGGACCTCACGTTTTTGTCTACCTATGCCGAGAACATTTTCACAGATCAGGTGACAGCGTTCAAGTTGAATATCACATTCGGGTACATTTTACGGCACAAGGAGACGGACCAGCTGCGGTATTATTATCCCAGCAATAATACCTATGTGTTTGATCAACCGTTCACGGTGACGGATGCGATTTCTCTGGAGCCACTCATCGACCAATTGACTACGTTGGATCCATTGGAATGGGCCCGGTTGCAACGCCCCAATACCCAATGGCTTGTGGAAATGGTGACCAACGTCACATTTTTCGTCACGAAAATGGGAGATCATCCTATCGGTGCTCCTGTACTACTACCCCCGTGGTTGCTTCATCGACACGGTCTGTATGCATTAACAGGAGGGTCATATGGGCCCTACAAAGACCGGAAATGTCTGTTTCGGTGTTTGGCCGTGCATCTGGACGAGTGTAACCCCAAGCGTTGTGACAGAGTGGCCAATCACTATTGGGAACAGTATTTACAGCAGCAAGCCTTGGATAAGCGGCACTTCCGTGGAGTTCCGTTCAAGAATTTGGATGACGTGGAAACACTGTTCAACATCAATATCTTTGTATACCGATTACGATGCGAGGAGGATACATTTGTGGCTGAATTGGTTCGTCGTTCAACAGAACGGTATGCTGCTACGATGAAAGTTAATGTGTTCGACGACAATGGCGTGAGTCATTTTTCGCTGATCTACAATATGAGCCAGTACGCTCAGTCTTTCAGTTGTACCCAATGCCATCGGGTGTTTCACCGTTCCACCGACTTACATCGCCACGAGAAAATCTGTGACAACAGTGTCAAGCGAGTATATCCGGGTGGTGTGTATCATAATGCGCCTACTATTTTCCAGGAACTGGCCGATGAGGGTGTGATCATACCGGATGTGGATCGTTATTTTCCCTACCGGCCGTGTTACGATTTTGAGGCCCTGTTGGAGCCCATGGACATGTTTTCAGCGAAAACGCAGTGGACGCAGCGCCATATTCCTCTGAGTGTCAGTATTTCCAGCAACGTACCGGGCTATGACGCTGCACCGGTATGTTTCGTGTCCACGGGGGATTCCCATGAGTTGATCATCCGCATGATGGAGTATTTAGAGGAAGTCAGTGCGGCTAGTACAGAACTATTGGTGTCCAAGTTCCAGGACGTACTGGACCAGCTGGACGATCGGATTCCTATACCGGGTGTAGCGTTTAGTGACGATGAAGAGTCCGAGTCCGAGTGGGAGCCCGAGTCGCAGCCCGAGTCGCAGCCCCTGCAGTCGCAGGATGTGCCTTTACCGAAACCGTATGCGGAGAAATTGAAAGTGCGCTTCCTACAATATCTAGGCCAGTTACCGGTGCTAGGTTTCAATTCGGGACGCTATGATTTGAACATGGTGAAGGAATTTCTTTACCCCTACTTGGCCCAGTCGAATACCCTCAAGTCCGTGATCAAGAAGATCAATAATCATATGGCCCTCACTACCACATCACTGCATTTCCTGGATGTACGGAACTACTTGGCTCCTAATTGTAGCTATGATCAGTGGGTCAAGGCATATAACTGTGCACAAACCAAAGGGAGGTTCCCTTAAACGTATATATCAACGCTCGATCGTTTGCAGGAAACACAGTTGCCACCCCGGAACGCCTTCTTTGATGATTTGAAGCAAGTGGAATGTCCGGAAGACACGTACCGGGAACTACAGCAGGTATGGAACGATCAACATATGCACACCTTGCGAGATTTCCTGATATGGTATAATAACCTAGATGTGGTTCCTTTCCTGGAAGCGGCCGAGAAAATGGTGCAACTCTTTCGTCGCCAAATGCACGTCGACATCTTCAAGGAGTGCTTGAGTTTACCGGGTCTGGCGCTTCGCCATCTTTTTCAAGAGTGTGCTACGTACTTCTCGCTGATACAGCAAAAAGATGCAGACATGCATGATTGTCTAAAGCAGAACATTGTCGGCGGGCCGAGTCTTATTTTTCACCGTTATCACGAGAAGGACGTCACTACTCTCCCCAGTGGAAAACCCTGTGCTAAGATCATCGGATTCGATGCGAATGCCTTGTACCTGTGGTCGCTGGCCCAACCTATGCCCAGTGGCCATTATACACGTTGGTTGGCGGAAGATCGGCATTTTACACCGCAACGTACACCCTACAAGCATCTGGCTGATCAGTGGTTGGATTGGGAAGCCTATCGACGGGCAATTTATATACGACACCAAACCAACGCCACAGAGAAGCGCATAGGAGATCGTCGACTTCCCGTCGATGGGTTTGCCCTGGTGGGTAGCACACCCACCGTATTCCAATTTTACGGTTGCTATTGGCACGGCCACGGATGCCATTTCAGCGCTGGACGCTTCAACGAACGACGTGGAAAAACACCGGAAGAATTACGGGAAGAAGTGGTGGAGAACGGTGATTATGTGAAAGAGAGAGGATACCATCTGATTGAAATGTGGGAGTGTGAATTTCACACGATGTGCCAGGCCCTGCCCCATTTACGACGTTTCCTAAAAGAGCGCGAGTACCCCTTGAGTCGTCGGCGACTTCTGAGTCTGCCACAGATGTTCGACGCCATTCGTTCGGGGGACCTCTACGGCTTTGTCGAATGTGATTTGCATGTTCCCGACACTCTCAAGCCTCTCTTCGCCCAGTGCCCTCCCATCTTTAAGAACACGCTGGTGGGTCGGGCTGATATTGGGGACACCATGAGGACCTATGCGGAGCAACACGAGTGTTTGCCTCAACCTCGACGGATGTTGATTGGTAGTATGTGGGCCGAGAAAATTTTGCTGGGCACTCCCTTACTGCAGTGGTACATGAACCACGGTTTGGAAATTACCCAAATATATCAAGTGATACAGTACGTACCCGACGCTTGTTTTGCGGAGAATGCCGACATCGTGACGTCGGCCCGTCGTCAAGGTGATGAATACCCGAGTGAGGCCATCATCGGTGAATGTTGGAAGTTGACTGGCAATGGTTATTATGGAAAAACGGTTACGAACCAGGATAAGCACGTCAACGTGAACATTTGTACTACTGTCCAAGCCCGCAAAAAAAGTGAATTCTCCTCTGTTTCGGTCCGTGGAGGTCATCGATGACGACACCTATGAAGTCACTTCAGCCAAGAAGACTATCCGTTACAACCTACCCCTGCAGACTGGATGTATGGTATATCAGGTGGCCAAGCTGAGGATGCTGCAGTTTCTGTATGATTTCATGGGTGTGTATTTTAATCCATCAGACTGGCAACTCATGGAGATGGATACGGACTCGGCCTACATGGCCGTCTCTAATGCGGATTGGGAGCCCCTGGTGAAACCGGAGTTACGTACCCAGTATGAAGCGGAACGCGACCAGTGGCTACCTCGACGTCACCATTACCAGTACGATAAGCGTACGCCGGGCCTGTTCAAGCTGGAGTGGAGTGGGGATGCTATGATTGGTCTCTCCTCCAAGACGTATTACTGTTACGGAGGAGGAGACGAAAATAAGTTTAGCTGCAAAGGGGTGAACCGGCGCGATCCCAACATCGACAAAGCCTTGTACTTCAACGTGCTGCAAAGCCAGGCCAGTGCGAGTGGTACTAACCGAGGATTTCGGGTGGTGGATCACCAGATGCGGACGTACATTCAGCAACGAGACGCCTTTACTTTCTTTTACCCGAAACGAAAAGTGTTGGCCGATGGTGTGAGCACCACTTACTTGGACTTGTGAACAATGTCGAACTATAACTGTTGATACACAAATGTAAAAGTCAGGATGGCCGAGTGGTCTAAGGCGCCGGTATTAAGTGCTGGTCGGCGAAGAGCTGGCGTAGGTTCGAATCCTATTCCTGACAGAACTTTTTTGTACCTTAATCCTACCACCACTACTATTCTATTTGTACCTATTCTATACCTTCTTGTGGACTTAAATAAAAAAAGAAGTCAAACCCCCATCATTTTTTGTGTTTTTTCATCAATTTTTATTCAACATCAATGAACGTCAGAACAACAACGTCATAACAATAACGTGATAATAAAAAAAACAAGTGGCCTGCGCGCAGTGCATTTTTAAGTTAACCAGAGAAATGGAGCATGCACATTAAAACGAGAGGCCGTCCAGTCATAGACGAGGACATCACGGTCTTCGGCTTGACAATAATCATCAAACATGTGTACGATGGTTGGCATAGAATGTCCTCTACTCCGGTGAGTGAGATAAAACACACAGTACTGTCCGCACACACTACTCAAGGGTCCTTGTAATCTTTGAGTATTCCAACGCCACATTGTAGTAGAGACGTCCATGAATTTCACCAAATCGGCATGTAGGGGTGCAAGTCCGTAGGAATCAAAGTATTCGCCTTGGCCTAGGGTGTCCACGTACACAGCTACCCAATGTTCACCGGGTCGAGTCCCCGGGTCTGTATTCAGGATGTAGGCTGCTGGGGTGGTGGAGTGGGTGGGAAACACATTGCGTGGAAACACACCTCGAAAGGGGATCTTCGGATCTCGCTGGAGTATGCCCATCAGCTGTTCTGTATCCATGACTCTAGTTGGCGTAATCACACAGCACGTTTCTTTGCTCATCCACGCTGATGACGTTATCAAACTCGGCGTAGCAAATCACGTTAATGGTCTGGGCTAGAGCGGTGGCGAAACGCAGTTCCAACCGTAGGTTTCCTTTCTTCAGCAAGGCCAGTTGATGATCGTGTTCCAAGGTGGGAGTGAGGTCAAAGGCGAACAATGTGTACCCACGGTAAAAGTCTCGTCGAGTGATGGTATTTCCTTCGTCCTGGTTGTTTTGTCCTGTGGCTGTAAACAGGTTCAGGTAGCTGCGCACATAGTTTTGGTTACCAAAATCCGGTTGTAAGGGTCGGGCTGGAATTTGATGGCCAGCCACGTGCAGTGCCAAAAAGTTCAGGTTGAAATGTTGAAAGGCGAACGGTTTCTCATCCCATGCGCCATTGATAGCGGTGTTGGTCACACACGCTATGGTAATACGTTTAGGGAGATCCCCTAGAAATAAATTTTCACGATTGGCCATCATCGTACCGGCTGGCACAGAGAACACCTTGGTCTGTACGCGTCGGATGGGGTACAGGGCTGGTTTTTTCGATAAGGCTTCCATGTGACTCACCAACACGCCCTGTTGCAAATCCACCGTACGCACAAACAGGGCTGCATCTTCTAGGATGATCTTGTAATTGGGGGCCGCTCCACCGGCCATCAAGGCGAACGCAGGTGTGGAACGGATCAACTTGATCTTGATGGATACACCGTTCATCATGTAGCGGTCTTGCAGAAACAGATCGGCGTGCAGTCGTCCCATCATATCGACGGACTTGCTATCGGCTGTCAAGTTTTTGCGGTTGGTCAACCCATTATTGGCAGCCAGCACGCTATTCATGGAGCCGGGTGTATCCTTGTAGTACAGCGCGGCTTGCAAATGGGATTTTTTGGCATCTGAACCGTACGACAACAGCGTCTCCATGTAGGCTCGGTACGGGTACGTATTGGTCGACGTACTGATGAGTCTATCGCTCAGACTCATATCCACCTGTTGGAACAAGGAGTGCAGCCAAAGATTCACTGGGCCTACTACTGCATCGTCCGCTACGTTGCCCCCGGCTGCGTCCACTATTTTGGCTTTCACGTACAAGTAGGTGTGGGCTAAATCCAGGTAGGCTGTATCTTTGTTTTCAATGGTAAATTCCACAGGGCCCGTCCCCGTCAGGCTAGCCAGGGGTCGATGTTCTACCCAACGGCCTTCGGCTACACTGGTTTGGGTGGGTGGAATAGTCCACAAACCCAATTCGCTGTTGGTAGACGGACACGACTCGGAGTGAATGAATGCCATTATGCGAAGATGTCTCTCCTACTACTCTTCTTCTTCTTCTTGGTCTTAGCCCTCCGGGGTGTGCGTCGTCGGTGTGTTGGACGTCGAATGACTCTTCGCTGTGTCCGGGGTTGTCTTTTAAGGGCTTTGGCGATCAAGACGCTGCCGGCTTCTTTAGCCCGTCGTTTCAAGGCTTGTCGCGGTGCTGTGCCTCCCATCACATCACCAGCCACGCGCAATCCACTGCGTACCGCTTGTTTGCCTACCGCTTTGACACCCCGTGTCACCAAGGGTAAGAACGTTTTCACAATGCTGCCCAGTATGTTTCCCAATCCGTGACCTCGTTGCATGCGTGCACCGCTAAAGATGGGCAAGCCTCCTCCCGTTTGTTTCTCGTAGTAGTCGGCATAGCTGGGTGTATGACATTGGTAAGGCACGTACATTATACGAAGTGAGGAGAACGGGCTTGTCGGAAATGAAGTGTCAGCACCACTTTCCCTCGTTCGAATGCGACCGGGCGTCCCGTGTCATCTCTTATATCTACCGTGATCGTGTTGATATCGGTATGTCGTACGGGCAGGTAGAGTATATGGTTGAAACTCTGGTTGACTTGATCGCCATACGACTTGCTAAAGGGCACCA